>JAHKKF010525704.1:0-10504 GCA_019740295.1 Labeo calbasu
AAAATAATTAAGATTCTGATTCTGCAAGGTATATCTAAACTTTTGACTTTAACTATACAAACAGTGAACTGGTTGGAGTTCTGTTGTGTAAATATATATATAAATGACTAATAATAGTAATTTAATGCCTGTAGCTGGTAGACCATGGCATTAGCAGGGGCAAGCAAGTTCGTAAGTTTTATTCCCAGGCAATAAACATACCGATAAAATGTTTTCCTTGAATGCACTGCAAGTTGTTATGGATAAAAGTTTCTGCCAGTTGAATTGAATTTGGCCGAACTATATAGCAGATTGTAAATGCCAGATTATTAATGCCAAATTAACAAATTCCTCGCTTATCGACTGATTTTTGGACTACCCATCTACATGTATTGTCAGTACAGCAGTGTTTTATTTAGCAGTGTGTCTTCTTATGTAACAGAGCTGCTGTGAAAAGTCTCTTCATGCTTGTGAAATTCTAAAGTCAGGATAATTTGTCTTGGATAAGCATAATGAGACCGTCTGTGTCTTTTGCTGGTGTTACGTGGCCGATGTTGGAGACACTTTCTCTTTTGGCCCCACACAGATCTCAGGTTGCAGGGGCTATTCTGTTTCACAAAGCTGGGCACGTTTGTCTGGGTAACTCAGATCATTGGGCCGTGAGCTGTGGAAAAAGACTGAGTCATCCGGCTGCAGATCTTCTCTCCAGCGGAACAGCGCTCTGGGAAACGGTGTGGACAGCAGTGCAGGATGATACACGCTATGTCAGCCGTACCGTATGTGCTAGACCGTCCACAGCCATGTAGTCGCTTGGCAGGCACCCACATGCAGAAATTCTCACAGTATCAAGCCAAGTTGAAAAGCCAAGACATACAGCTTCACCCTCAGAATCCAGTTCTCCTGCGCTTTTCTCCGTATTGCTCCAGAAATACAAAAATTGGATTCCTCTGGGTATCTCATGCGTATTCTTAGACTCGCTGTTTAATTTGATAATGAGCATGTGGGGCACTGTACTGTACGGTTATGGTTAGTAGCCAGGCTAATGTTACCGGTGAGGAAAGCGCAAGTTCATTATGAAATAGATCTAGTTACTCATTAGCTTCAGTGGCAGAAAGATTAAATTGCAAGTGTTGTCAGGTTGCTTTAGTAAAAGTTGTGCTGACAGATGCTGTCTGTGTCTCTTGATTTTTATGTGTCTCTGGCCTAGGCCTGTGCCTGTATTTTATATTTTAATAAAAGTGTATATAATTTATATAACTTATTCAACCCAGGCTCATTGGAAATAGATTGCAATTTCAAAGGGAAATATCGCTAAATACGCTAAAGTTTAATGCTCTGTTGTGTTGGAAATATCCCCTACACCAAACCCAACCCTAAACCTAACCGATAATGTTAATAAATGCAAAAGTGATATAAAACCGCATTTGTTAATGCAGCCGTGCTATTTTAACTTTTTTGTCACACTGTTTTGTCGAACCGTAGTTTCACGGAGCTCTTCATCACTCAAGTGACGCCGTATCACGTGAGCTACCGAGCAAACCTACTGAATTAGAAAACTCATGCTTATGACGCTGTACATGTGACGACAATGTTCAGAAGAATCAGTGTTCAAATCGTGCAGGATATTAAAATCACTTTGAGGTAAACAAGGGTTTTTAATCAAAACTCTGTGTATAAATCATACTTTGTGTGAAAGGGAATAAACATTTTCAGAGTTTTACTGCCTCTAGTGTTTATTTTTAACTGGAAACTGGAGTGATTCGTACATATAGGTATGTTTTTTTGAGCAGTGAACCTATGTTGAACTTATTTGGAAAATTGGTACTTTTTAAAAAACATTTATCACTTATGGTATTATCATGGTATTTTATTATATTATAAAATAGGTTAAAATAAACTCTAGTTTCAGTAAGTAAAATATACATATTTAAATGTTATATGTAAATTAATATAGACTATTTTTTGTAATTATTACAAAGAAAAGAACTTTGAAAAGAACTTTTAAGAAACTAAATAAACTTAAAAAAATTAAAAAAGTAAAATAGACCAAAATGACAGGAATAAAAACATTAAAATAAAAATGCATAATAATAATAATCTTTAATAATATATAATATATAAATATAAATATATAAAATAATAAACTTTGATTGTTCTCTATGAACATGGTTTATTAATCATCTTCCTTAGAAGTTAGAAAATTCAAAACTTAAGAGAGAGAAAAAAATAATAATAAATAAAAATACATGCCCCAGTCACATATCCTTGGTTAAATAAACATTACTTAACTTTATAAGAAAGGAAGAAAGTTTTCAATTATTAAATTTTTATTTAATATTTTTGCATTAACAATGTAATCAATATTCTGCTTATGAAAGCCAAGTATGAATCTCATCAGGTTAGTGTTTATAAGCATTAATTTAACTTTTAAATATATATTTTTTATTTTTTCGGATCTTCATCCATCAAAGCTTGGTAAATATGTTATCATGCCATTTTAAGTCTTATTTTGATGTAACAAAGTGGTTATATCTAAGCGTGTGAGTTGCTTACTTACTTTTTTAAATTAGTCTTCCCATTAACGCCATTATATTGCTGATTCAGACTGATTTGTGAATGCAGACTGCGCGCGAACACAAGAGGCGGGATTTATCGCATGAACCAATCACAGCTGATCATAACCAGTCATGTCCAGTCATACCACCACTGACTTTCCACCATTCATTCTCAATTAGCCCCCACCAAACTCACCGTACGCTTTAGGGGGTCTGTTAAAACTCAGTGGGCTCAGGGGAGGCGAGAGACACGGACTCCCGCTGTAAATTTACCTGGTGGTGTTGGACGATGTTTCTTTAGAAAAGTAAACTGTGATTTATAGACTTTTTAATGTTATGTTTTGTAATACTGGTTGTTTTATTTTTGCACTACTAATTTTTTCTCGTCCAGTATTTTGAGGAGGCACTGCCTCCCTTACCCCTTTGGTGGAAATGCCCCGACTATTACCGAATACATGTCTACTCTGACCTGAGCAGTACACTTTGTGCAATGTTTTTAAGTGAGTAGCAGGGTGTTTTGGAGACTAATGCAGGTAGATAGTCACTTATGGAGATGCCCTGATCTGTGGCATGTTGCCAGCCAGACCATCAAACTTTTGTTGTATAACTTTCACAGTGCCTCATTTGTTTACAAGTCTCAGTGCCTTCAGGAAGCAAACCTGCAGTATCATATGCTGTAGAGGAAGAGAATCTTCTAGAGGAAAGATATCTTTTCTCCCATCTCCATGAGTTTCTGTTTTGTCTGCATTTCTTTACTGTGTTGCTTCTTGTCCAGTCCGTGTGTTTATCTCATGTCTGGTAAATGGAGGCTTCAACCCACACGGATGTTACCACAAAGTCAATGCCGATCTGGATTGCGGTCGGTCGACTTGTTCTAAAGCTGAACGTTCAGCATCCATCCATCTTCATCTGTCCTCCAACTCAAATGCAGCTGCATCTCATTCCATTGTGTGTTTACTTCCAGTTATTCATGAGACAGACAGATCCTCTGTTCATCAGGCCTGATAATCTGTGAGAGAGACGGGGGCTGGATCTGTGCCCGTACTCGTCCGTCACCCTTTATATGGATGGGGTGACCTACATGTCATCCTCACAGTCACCTCTGCTCTCGGGGTCAGGTCGAGTCCGGACGATATCTGACCCTTTTTTCACAACATCGCTCTCGTCACCCACTCATTCCATCCAGTTTCTCCCTCCCATGAGTCGCTTGGCAGTCAGTAGGAAGTTACAGGAAGTCAGTTGGATTTTTACTGTCTTTTTGGAGCTCAAGGCCACACATGGTTTTAGTCTCCCAAGACTTTAGAAGCTTAATTCACCTGACCTAAATATACAGTAAGAGCAGATGCAACACAGAATCAGGCTTCTGGTGTAAACAGATGTGCTGCGGAACAATAATTCACCTTAAGTGTATATGAGTAAGTTTATATAAAAATTGGAATTCCAAACGAGTGTTTGGGAGAAGCTTGTTTGTATATTCATGAATCATAACATAATGCTGTTTAACTTATCCATGTGATAATTCATCTAGCATTTGATTCACAGTTCACTGGTTTTCAATTTGTTTCTAAACAGTGTTTTGTTTTTTTTGCATTGTTTTGCTTTGCTTTTTGTTTTGTTTGTGTTAAAAAATGTAGATGAATGTAATCGGTAATCTAAATATCACAACATGAAAGTAACATAATCTAGCTACTTTTACCAAATGTTGCAATTACTTTGTCCATGCAACAATGTAAAATGTATATTAGGCATGTAACAATATAGAAATCTCACAGTATGATAATATTGTGATATGAAGTCCGTGATGCAATATTTATTGTGATATTGTAAAAAAAATGTGAGAAATTGGATAATTTTGTACATTTTAAAGTTAAATTCTTCTATCTTCTATCTTCTAATGCACTTTCAAAGTTCAAAATAAGAGCTCCAACCCACGTTCTTAACTAAGAAAACTTAAGTAAAAAAAAAGGTCTGAATTGACTTGTACCTAAACTTTAAAAGGGAACTCAACCCTCTTTTTATTTGTGATATACTGTCTCAGCCTAATTTACATTCACACTAGGAAGCCATACAACTTAGAATATAATAATAATGATAATAATAACAACAATGACAGTAATATCCATATATTGTAAAACAACTGCACTGCAAAATAAATTCAAATTAATATTTCATAGGTATATTATTTTTGCTTTACACTAGAGTAGGAAAATTACAATACTTTATTCCTAATTTCTACACTTACAAGAGATATTTTGAATTTGGATTAATGTAACGTTACCCATTTAAACCGCTAGCTGTCAGCAAATCATATTGCACTTTTATTTTGCTTTTATTGCGACGGAAACGGCAGTAGAGCTTTTATTTTGACGGAAAACTCCAACTTCAGTGAAAACAGGCTTACAAAAACGCGTCTCACTACAAACCTAGTGAAATACTGTAATCATATGCCGCGAAAATAAAGCATAACTGTTGACCGTTTCATTCCCAAACGCGCACTAAACTCACAGCACGTGCAATAAGCGAGTTATTGAGGTGCGGAAAACATTGAATCACAAACTGAACGAAGTGCGTGCTTGGCTTTAAAACGCAGCGAAAACAGATTTGAAGAGATTAAACTATATTGCGCTTTCGTTTTTAGCTCGTTTGAAAGATACTGTGTCAAAGCATAAAGGCCCAAACACAACTTTAAAGACCTATATTAGAATAAGAAGCTTAAATATATTTTAAAAACGACACTTTTTGCCTGGAAGTTTCATATCGTCATCTGACCAGGCTAATATCAAGACTATTGCTAGCGCGATATCACAATATTGATAATATTTTTACATCCCTAATGTATTGAAAATTACTCCATAATTTACGACTCTCTTCTTTAAGATGAATACAATCAGATTTATATTTAAAAATGGCCCTTTCAAGCTTTATAATGGCAGTGAATGGGTGTTTTAAAATCAAGTGCTTCCAATAATCATGAAAAAAAGTACTCCACATGGCTTTGAGGGGTTAATAAAGGCCCTCTGGTGCGAAGCAATGCATTTGTATGAGAATAATATCCACAGACTGTCAGTTCTAGCTTTCGAGTGTCTTTCCAGTGGATGACGTAGCATGTAGCGTAGCGTAAGCTCCTGTAAGAATATGCTAGTCTTGTGAGAACCATGTTTTGTTTACAGCAAAGAAAAACCAGTCTCCTTTGGCTTATATCGAAATCCTCTGACATTTTTCTTTACAAATCCTCATTTTGTACTTCTAATTTGCGACCGATGTTTTGTTTTGCTCTTTCCTCCGTGTTTTCGCATTTTCTCGCTATGTAGTAAATATGGAGATTTTTCTTTAAACAAATGCATCGATTCACTTCAGAAGGCCTTTATTAACCCTCTTGAGCCATGTGTAGTACTTTTTATGATGGGTGGATGCACTTTATTGACTTCAAAATCTCCAAAACACCTATTCAGTGCCATTATAAAGCTTGAAAGAGCCAGGACATTTTTTAAATATAAATCTGATTGTATTCGTCTGAAAGAAGAAAGTCATGTACACCTAGGATGGCTTGAGAGTGAGTAAATCATGGGGTAATTTCCATTTTTCCTTTTAAATATTGCAATGTTTAAAGTTCAACACTAAAAAGGTGCACTGAATTAAAATATACGGAAACAATAACCATATTTTGCTCCATCATATCATATGATCCAACATAGTACTGTGAACTTTTTAGATAGATTAGATTTTCAGCGTGATAATCTCTTGCTTTTGTGTTTTTTCCCTTAGGAGAGGAAAGAAGCACAGTATTATTCTGAGAACACAGCTGTCTGTCAGAGTCCATGCCTGCATAGGTGAGTAACAAGATGCTGTTTCCCTTCAAACGAACTATAAATGGCGAGAAAAACATTTTGTACTCAATCTTCACCCTTTTAAAATTCTGGCTCAGTCAGCAGATTCTGGCTGCATCAGATTGTTTAGGAATTATTTTCTCATTTGTTGCTTGTTGAATGACGGATGTGTAAATTATACGTGCCGAGGCCCCGGCTTGATTTTTACAGTGCGGTAAAGTTTTCCTGTCGCTAATAGGCTCTCACGCCGCAACGTTTATGATCTAGTTTAAATATGTTCCATGCTTGATTTCTCAATCGATATAAAACAGCAAATGCAGCAACTTTATATGAATGCCAGGGCCGTGCTTTAGACACACACACACAAGTTGTGTCAAGCATATTGGAGGCTAAAACATTAAAATCCAATTCTGTTTTGGATGAAAAAAGGCCTTTTAATTTACAACCCGTGTGATCAGTTTCAAAAACACCCGCAAGTTTGCCATGGTGACATTTTTGTGCCAGAATAACTGTAGCATGTTTGGACTCACTTTATCTTGCTTAGTTACTGTATAGTTCTTCACAATCTCGTTGTTTATCTCATGTCCCTAAACCCTGTTGACAGAATCAGGCTTCATTACCTCCATAAGCCTTATCCCAGATTAACATCTGTGTCATTGTGTGGAAGCAGGACGGCTGTGGCTATCTCTGTATCACGAAGGATTAAGTGTCACAGACAGCACCCACAAAAGCCATTAAGCACTTAAACCGTGTAGTTTCTCTGAAAGTGTACTTCAGGGGTTTGTGTTACCTTTGTGACTCGTAGTCTCAGACAGCACAACCACGAACCATACAGTGCTGTATATGGACTGTCTGATGCTCACTGGACATAAAATTGGTTTTACCAATGCGTTTGGATGTTGGGGGTTTACCAGTTACCAGGCTGCTACAATAGCTGGGTTGTCATTCATGTGTTTTTTGTGAGTTTTGGAATATCACACAAACATTTGATGCTGTTGTTTTACTGCAGAAGTGTTTATGAATTTGTGGAGTTATATTAAAAACTGTATAATTTGTATAGCTGAATTATATATATATAATTTATACAGAAACCGTAAAATTATATATAAAAACACTTTAGAGTGGCTTCCCAATTGGCTACAAATTCCCTTTCTGTTTATAATTTGCAGCAGGTTTACTGGAAGTGACTATTTATTTATTTATTTATTTATTTATTTATTTATTATTTGATGATTCTTGCACATATGGAGTGAAATCACAGTTTTAGTTGCAAATTGTTTACACAGTTTTTTTTGCTGAAATGATAAGTTAGAAATATACGTTGTTGCTATATGAGGTTCATTAGTAAATGTTACTTAATGCATTAACTAATAATAACTAACAATAAGCAGTATATAGTAACTGTATTTATTACTCAGTATTTTTTTTTACATTTTTTTTTTTTTTAGTAAAAGTACAACTGATTGTAAGTTCATGTTAGCTCAGGACTATTAATTAATTTTAGTAGATAAAACTCTGATTTTGTTTGATTTTTAAAATTAGATTTAGTTTAGTTTAGTTACATTTTCATTTCAGTTTTCGTAATTTTAGTACTTTAGCCTATTTTTTTCAGTTAGTTGCCAAGGCAGTTTTTCACATTTTATTTTATTTTATTTTATTTTATTTTATTTTATTTTTCTATATTCTATATTATTTATTTTTCTATATTATATATTATTTTATTTATTTTATTTTATTTTCATGAAAACAAGTTAGCCATAGTTTTAGTTTTTTGAAGATATTTTTATTTAGCTTAACAATTATTTACATTTACAATTAGTTGCTATGGCAATTCTTTATTTAATTTAATTTAATTTCAATTTTTTTTTTCATTTTATAAAAAATAGTTTTTAAAAGATATTTCTTCTTAGCTTAATTTTAAATTCACCAATTTTTGTAATTTTAGTACTTCAGCCTAATTTATTTTAGTTAGTTGCCAAGGCACAATTTTATATTTTCATTTATTTTTTACATTTTATATTTATGAAAGTTGTAATAGTTTGTTTTTTTCAAGATATGTTTATTTAGCTTAATTATTATTTACAGTTTTCTAATTTTAGTACTTTAACATATTTTATTTAATTAGCCGCCATGGGAAATTTTCATATTTTCATTGTTTTTTATTTAATTTAGTTTTTAATTTCATTTTTTTTTAATTTTATGAAAACAAATTTTAATATAGTTTTTTTTAAAAGATTTCTCTTTTTAGATTCTTCTTTTCTTTTCTTTTTGTTTCTTTTCTTTTCTTTTCTTTTTTTAATTAATTTTTTGGTCATTGTAGTATTTCAGCCTGTTTTATTTCAGTTAATTGCCAGGGCACAATTTCATTGTTTTATTTTATTTTATTTTATTTTATTTTATTTTATTTTATTTTATTTTATTTTATTTTATTTTATTTTATTTTATTTTATTTTTTTGAAAACAAGTTTTAATAGTTTTTTTAAAGATTTAAATTATGTATTAGCACATGTATATAAAATAGTATTTAACAACATTTAGCTGTGAAGTGCACTTTTTTTTAACAGGCCTGAAAATTTGTACTTGTATATTTTTAATCTAATTTTATAACTAGCAAATTAGTGACCTTGACTACTTCTTTTCCTGTCTATTTTTTTTACATTTTTTAGCAGCGGGCCTTTAGTTAGTGTACTGACAGCATATTCAGTTTTTACCTTTAAACCCTCTCTGAGAAGTTTGTGAGATTTGTGACATCAAGTAGTATTTGAGGTACCAGCACACCTTTATTTTAAGCTTTTAAAGTGATCCGATTTCACGTTTACCCTTCATCATCCTCTACAACTGAGGTTGGCTGCTTTACATGTCAGTCAGTTGGCTTTTTCATGTTTAAATGGGCGGTTCCTGGAAGAATCCACAATGTGGAGCAGACTTCATGCCGACGGTCAAGCGTCTAAGTGATTCACTGCCGTTGTCTACAGGAACTGGTAGTCAGTGTTTAAGACAAGTGTGTGTCTGTAGCGAGCAGTATAAACTTAGTGGCGTGCTGCACTGCAGCCAAGCACACGTGGCTCGTACGGTTTTCCCTCTCCAGACTGCAGGGGAAAATATAACCGTCAGCCTGCAAAAGCCATTAAGCTTAGAACTGTCAGATTTTAATTTGTACGTTTCGCAAAAGTGTTATTTAAGGGTACCAGGGACAAAAATTGACCCGTGAAAGAAATGCAGTTATCTCTCACAGTCAACTCGATTCACCGATCCCGCGTGCCTGACGGATTGCGGCACCATTTGGAACTCCAAAGCTGTTCTGCTAGGGGTATTTTGGTCCAAAAATAAAGTTGCTGAAACTCCTGGCAAGGCCTGAGAATCTGTTGAGAGAGATTTTACGAACCAGGCCTGCTCAGACACCTGCCCGCGAGTCGTTTTCCCATTCGTTCTCTTGCAATTCGCAAACCGTGAAAGAAGGCAGCAAACTTAGCGCAAGATTTACTGGAAGTGATCATTTATTTTTATTTATTAATTTATTTTTGATGATTCTTTCACATAACGGAGTGAAATCACAGCATTATTTGCAAATTGTTTATGCAATTTTTTTTTTGTTGCTAAAATCATAACTTTGAAACATACGTTATTGCTTCAGGGAAATTTATCTTATAATCACGATTACATTTGGTGGATGTAAATAATGTTTGTGAAGTTTTATATTCTTTTCTCTTTTTATGTCATATATATGTGGTTCATTAGTTAATGTTAGTTATTGCATTAACTAATATTAACTATCAATGAGCAGTATTTATTAATCAGTATTTTTTAAAAGTGTTTATTATCTTTTTTTAATAAAAGTCATTCAAGTTCATGTTAGCTTAGGTCCATTAATTAATTTTAGTAGATAAAAACTGTATTTTATTTTTATTTTTTAAAATTAGTTTGACTTCTTTGAAATATTTTTATTTAGCTTACTTTTGATTGCAGTTAGTTGCCAAGTCAATTTTTTATTTTATTTTATTTTATTTTATTTTATTTTATTTTATTTTATTTTATTTTATTTTATGTTATTTTATTTTATTTATTTTTTATGAAAACAAGTTTTAATAGTTTTAGTTTTTTAAATAAATATTTATTTAGCTTAATTTTTATTTCAGTTTGTGC
>JAHKKF010525706.1:6916-19064 GCA_019740295.1 Labeo calbasu
ATATATATATATATATAACATGTTTTAAGTTAAACAAACAATGAAATAAACTATTTTAATATTTATTGTGTGAAAATGATGCATATCAATTTTGCACAAGCTATGTCGCATTGATGTGGCATCATTTTTACCATAGCCAAAAATGTTGCTCTTTATAACATTTTATCTTGTTAGTATAACCTACTTGTTTATCAAGGAGAAAACAGTGTCAGTAAGAGTTTGAGATGAAACGCGTGAAGAAAACAGAAAAATCAAGGTAAATATGACTTGATTTTCTACATTTGATTTTCTTGATTTCCACTGCAAATTTAAATTTGTCATGCAAAAGTGATTTTCAATATTGTTTGATTTATATTGTGCTTATGTAGCATACATAAAATGGAAACAATGAAATAAGCCTTAGCAACAATGTAAAAAATATTCAAATATTAGTTCCACTCCAGAATAAATGGTGGAAATTACATTAAAATGTTCATGGTGGTACAAATTACTTGTGCACTGATGGACATTGTTATAAAATAGGGAATAAAAAAAAACGTTTTAATGGTGTTTCTAAAGACCCACAGGGCCAAAACTGCCCATAGCTAAAGAAACACCCACTTAAAATGCAGATGTGCTGATGCATGAAGGCAACATTGGTGTATCACATCTGAAATACAACACAGTTTGAGAATAAGAATTATGCCCCTGACTGATATGAGCCAAACAAAATCATCCGCACTAGCTGTACACAGACATTTTACCTATTTAAACACCCTCGTTTCTTCATATTTACTTCACTACATTTAAGCCGGTTAAAATTCAAGTCACTGAGCCCATATTAACTTTTCGAATAGCTCTGAACATAAGGACATACAGTAGCGTTAAAGACAAATCCATCACCTGAATCAACCACTGCAAAATAGAGCAGACAGACCCACAGAACATCTGTCTAGAAACATATCTTGTACCCCTCTGTCACCGTCCATCCTCAGATGTTGATATGAAATAAATATTAAACAGCACATAAACTGAATCTTAATAAAAGTAGGTAATGTCTCTGGTAATTTACCGTATGTGCGGCTGGCAGCTCTCTCGGTCCGGTCAGAGCAACATTGACGCGCCGGCGCGGCGGGACACGCTCTCACTTCACAGGAAATTACTGAAATCCACTCACGGAAATAATGAAGGCTCGCGGTGCGGTGAGTCTGCCGCAGGCAGAAGAGCTGAAATGCAGAAACTGCAGTGCTGTGCGGCGTCCACATACACACACCATCCCACAGCAGCACACACAGCACCCCCTATAACGTCAGCGATCAATGATTAACCCGTGTAAAACAGCGACCCATTGCGCCAAAAGCGTTGCCATAAAGATGATTGAACGATACCGGTCCGGTTCCGCTGCAGCGGACTCGGACCTTCTGATGATGATCATACGTTCCACTAAAGGACTGTAGAGTCCAGATCTGACGGGGGTTTAACACGACAAATGGTTAAATTAAAGAGACACGAGGAGAGGTGGACATGCAGGTGTGTTAACTATGATGTGCAAGTTCGAGTTAATAAAATAATGTAATTTAAACATTAAGTTATCAGTAAATGAGATGTCCCCTGAAGCATTAATCTCTGATGCCATATGCTTTGTTTTACAACATGCATATGTTCATGTTCACCTGCTTAGACAAGACTAGCTTACCATACTGTAACAATTATTATAAATTGTAAAAAATACTGTACTCAGTGATAGTTAGATAATCCCAATTAGGATGACAACATCAAACTTGAACACATTTGAACATTCAAACTAAAAACAAAAAAATAATTCAAATATTAAAAATTTTACTTACCAGTGTTACATTCAAAACAGAACATGCTCCATCAGCTTGGCAGTATATTAGGATGCTACATGCTGAATACCTTGGTTTAATTTCCGTGTCATTGTCTTATTTTGCAGAAAATGTTTCCTACAGGGGCTGGTTGCATAAAAGTCCTAATTTGTTATAATTTGTTTCCTTAAAAAACTGGTCATGTTTAAAGGTGGTTACAAAAACGTTAATTGGTCCAATCTGAGTCAAAAAAATAAAACTATAATTTTTGATTATCTCTTGGCTTGTTGGTCAAACTATTTATTAAGACATTCTTAACATAGTGGCTATGTTTATGCAACCGTCCCCCAGGATGCAAGACGTCATTGCTTTTAATATAGAAGAAATACTCATGACACTCATGAAACAAAATCACACAGTAAAGAATACCTGAAAACCATATCGGAGTAAAAGTACAAATACCTTACAGCCAAAATTATCATTAAAAGCCACCAATTCCAATACAACGAGAGTAAAAGTCTTAGGCAGACAGGGTTTAGACGAAACCAGGATTAGGCCATAGTCCAATTAGGACATTTAAGTCATTTTTATAAACATGCTAAGGCAAAAACATTACTTGTGTGCATCTTGAGACAAAACAAAGGCACTGATCAGTCATTAAAAGTTACTTTCAGTTGAAACAGCTCAGAATTACATTTTAGCCTGGGATTAGGTTTAAGCCTAAATCTGTGAAACCAGGGGTTAAGAGTATTTGATTTTAACAGTACCTAAAGGGATAGATCACTCTAAAATGAAAACTGTTATTCCAACAATGTGTAACATCTTTAAATTCAATTGAAGACATGTTTATGAAATCCGAGAGCTTTCTGACCTTGCATAGACAGCAACGCAACTACGTTCAAATGCCAGAAAGGTAGTAAGGACATCAACAATGACTTATTCAAAAATTTCATGGTTCTGCTGTGAACACGTGGCAAAGACTGACATGGAAGAGAAGACATTTTAAAATAAAGTTGTTGTTTTTGTATAACTATTTTAACAATGTCCTTACTACCTTTCTGGGCCTTAAACGTGTCAGTTCCGTTTCTGACCATGCTGTCTAAATATTTTACTCATAATGAACGTAGGCTCAAAGAACACCTAAGAGAAAGGCCAGTGAAAAACAAGACAGTTGATTTGTGAGGAGAGCAATTTGATATATTTTCTAAATTAAAAATAAAAATGAACACCTCAAAAGTGCAATAAATCAAGGTTGACATAACACCCTCCTAAACATCTACAAACTTCAGCTAAGCTCAAGTACTCAAAAAAATGACAAAAGTCAGCCATTTCCTCATTTCATTAGTTAAAATCTGCAAATTAAAGCAATTATCAAAGTTTAATAAAATGTTGTTTAATTTTTCATTATGAGATTACACACGTTTACATGATTTGTTACATTTATACAACCTGAAAGCTGAATAAATAAGCTTTCCATTGATGTATTGTTTGTTATGCTAGGACAATATTTGGCCAAGATACAACTATTTGAAAATCTGGAATCTGAGAGTGCAAAAAAATATTGTCCAAATGAAGTTTTAGCAAAAAAGTTGTCCAAATGAAGTTTTTAGCAATGCATATTACTAATCAAAAATTAAGTTTTGATATATTTACGGTAGGAAATTTACAAAATGTCTTCATGGAACATCATCTTTACTTAATATCTTAATGATTTTTGGCATAAAAGAAAAATCGATAATTTTGACCCATACAATGTATTATTGGCTATTGCTACAAATATACCCGTGATACTTAAGACTGATTTTGTGGTCTAAGGTCACATATTTGAAACACCTGCAGTTCACAACTAGCTGCTAGTGCGCTCACATTCGCTAAAAGTAGTGTCAATGCTACATTCATGATGTGCATCCCAGGACACTTGTAGACACCATTGAAGATGCTGCTGTACACTTCAGGGTTTTCCGCTCAATCCAATCCCCTTTCAAAAAAATTCTAAGTTTACTTTTGTTAGGAATTTTTTTATTTGTTTTGTAAAGAAATGTAGGCACAATACCTTATTACCACAGTGACTGGGCCAGGTTTCTGATCCCCCAATAGGATGAGGTCAATCACCTGATGCATGGTTCTTCACTGAAAATCATTGTGAAAAATATGAAGGATTACAATTACACTGCAACACAAGCTTGACAGGACTTCTGGAGAAGTATCAGTGCAAGTGAGTTCATAATGAGACATGGTGACATGGCGATGCTCACCTTCAAATGCAAAACATGGACACAGGAAAATTCTAAACGTGAACACCGTGTTTAATTTACCTTGGATTCAAGGATTTTAATTAGCTGATACTACTTTAGTTCTCCTCAGGTTTATCATTTATGTAGAAAAAAGACACAATTGCACACTATGGCAAGGACGCCATAAATGAAGGACTGCATTAATGTGCAGAAACTGTTTGAAACACACAACATTTAAACAGATGATATCAACTTACTAATGTGTGCATGCGCAAGTTGACATGAACTCTACAAAACTATCCAGGGACTGTTCAGTTACATCTATTGATCTGAAAATACAAAGTTCTTCAAGTAACTGTAAAACAGTTTTAATGTTCAAAGTCACTTATGTTTCGGTTTTAAAGCCAGAGCCTCGAGATTGGCCGGACCGCCCCATACTGTCCCAAACACACTTCTCTCAGTTTGAAGGGCTTCGTCCAATGAAAGCTCTCTTCCTGAGATCACAACCTTCTTGACCGCCTGGATCACTGGGGCCGGGCCCTTAATGAACTGACTCAGCCACTGCTCGGCGTGAACCAGTGGATTTCCCTCACCAGAAGAGCAATGGAGCACTTCATCAACCAGTCCTATCTGTTTTCCTAAGTCTGGATCGACCTTTTTAGCCCCACTCAGTAGTTTTAAGGCATTCTGGCTGCCAACAATACGAACTAGTCTTGCAGCTCCTCCCCATCCAGGTACCAAACCCATGTGCTTGTGGACAAACTGGATAACACCATCAGACGTCATCAACCTAGAAATGGAAATAAAATAGTGACATTCTGTTCCAACAGAATATTAAAGTACGATTTAAAGGGGTCATATTATCAGGAATTGAATTTTCACTGATCTTTTGAGATAAAATGGGATGATGAAAATATTGTTCCACCCAGCCAGACTAATATTTACTAATGTTATATGTGGACTGCAAAGAATAAATAAATAACGTGAAGGCTTTAAATAAAGTCAAAATCAAAACGCGTCTTTGTACCTGAAGTCACAGGCAGTGGTGAGTTCCGCTCCTCCACCCAGAGCTCTTCCCTCCACCAATGCCGCTGAGATGAGCGGCAGCCTACCTGAAAGAACAGGAGTTTAGGACACTGGAGAAATCAAACAGATCTGCACAGGTGTGAAAATAGATGATCATGTTTTCTTTGTGCACTACTTGAGGGAACAGACATTTTAGTGCACCTTTAAAAATAAAGCATCTTTACTAGCATCAGTGGTTTCCATAAAAAAAAAAACTTTACCATCCATGAAAACTTTATGCTGCACACTGGTACATTACAATGGAAAAAAACGGGTTACACTTTATTTTAAGGGCCAGTTCTCACTATAACCATCAATAAACTCTTAAACTGCTGCTTAATAACTGTTAGTAAGGTCGTTGTTAAGTTTAGGTATGGGGTTTAAAGATAAAGGAATCTAAAATATGTGACCCTGGACCACAAAACCACTCTTAATAGTCAATTTTTTATAATTATTTATAAACAATTATTTATACACTATCTGAAAGCTGAATAAATAAGCTTTCCATTGATATCTAGTTTGTTAGGATAGGACCAGTGTTGGGGAAAGTTACTTTTAAAAGTAATGTATTACAATATTGAGTTACTCCCTAAAAACGTAACTAATTACGTTACTTAGTTACTTTTTATGGAAAGTAATGCATTACATTACTTTTGCGTTACTTTTTAAATCTGGCCAGGGCTTGCTTGTGTGTTTTTAATATAAAAACCACACCAAAAGCCTCAGGTCTCAGAAGAAAAAATATCAACTCTTCAGCAATATAAAAAAAGGAAAACGAATGTTAGATTATCTTGAGTCATTTTTGCTTATTAGTATGTTTGAATTGGATCACTGAAGGTCAGCAGCAAAGACACTGGTTAATAAAATGATATTAAATGCTTAAAAGATATTTGTATTATTTAACATATTTAATTATTGCAGGTTTGCGTCATATTCTGAGTTGAATTTCACAGTTTTTATTCATTTTGAGGAATACTGAATCCGTTTTTTGTGAGTGAGATGAATTAATGCATGTTCACATTTATTCTAAAACTAATATCTTACTCCCGATTTCTCTCAACATAGGGACAGGAGAGTTTTTAGTCAATAAATGGGGGGGAAAAGTAACTGGCATTACTTATTTGAAGCAATAGAACTAACGATATACTTACTAATCAAAAATGTTTCGATATACTTATGGTATGAAATTTACAAAATATCTTCATGGAACATGATCTTTACTTAATATCCCAATGATTTTTGGCATAAAAAAAATCAATAATTTTGACCCATATTATGTATTTTTGGCAGGTACAAGCATACCTGTGCTACTTAAGGTTTTGTGGTCCAGGGTCACATACAGTCTTGTAGAATAAGACAGACTTTTTAAGTATTAATAAACAGAAAATATACTATTAATATGCATGCTAGATAATAGTGAGTGTTGGTTCTTATGGCATTGTTGTGAAAACCTGTTTTTTGCCACCTTTATTTTTAAGTGTGTGTTATACTGAAAAAATAGTGGTAATTATGGAGCGCACTTATTCAATCCCATAATCCCATTTCAAAAGAAGGGACAGGAGCTAAATTTCTTCTAACTGTTGAAAAAATATTTTTACAATATTGCCACGGCTTTCTTGATTGCTTAATCTTCTTGTTTCTTTGGATAGACCAACCTGAGGAGTCTTGTGAGAGTGTTCTGCATGAACTCACACATCTTCATGCCATCCTGAAAAACACAACAAACATGATATCAACTGAAAACATGCATGTGTTGTCATTCAATCTGATGTTCTTGGAAGCTACAAAAGTACAGACGTTCTTGTAAGTTTCACTGAGGTCCACTTATAATGTTAATACAATTAGACAAGCTTTTTATTTGTAGCAAATGCAGGCCTAGTTTTTAGGTTTGAAAATTACAACGCATTGTCGGAGTACAGTTCACTTTTTTCTCAACAGACAGTGTAATAATAATGTAATGACAGTATGAACTTTAATTGATAATGGGATTATAACAGGCATTATTCTCACATGTGGGTTTGCTATGGCTCTGACTGCATTGAGATCAGATCCAGAGCAGAAGGTTCCAGCAGCTCCGTGCACAATCACAGCTTTCCCGTCTGTCCAGGTCTCGAGTTCACACACCCGTTGCTCCAGTTCAAGCATCATGCTGCCTGAAAAAAAAGACAAGTTAATACATTAATTTCTCAAATTAACTTCAGGCACATTTATGTCCAAGGGGTTGATTTTATTTATTTATTTACCAATTTAATCTTCTTTTTCTGCACTGTAATTTTTTTTTTAAACATACTTTCAAAATTTACCATGCTTTTTACGATTGCATTTACTTTTTCAGATGTCTTTTATGTAGTTTTTATTATTATTATTATTATTTTATTGTTTAACTCTTGTCCCAGATCCAGACTATCATTGAAAGTTCAGAGGTTAGTTACTGTTAATTACTGTTTTGGAAACAAAGATAATCTCACAAGAAGAAAACACAAGTGTCTCAAATATTTGTATACATTGCTATTATTTAATAAATAATATTTGACCAAAATTACTTGTATGAAGCGTCCAATTACAGTACAGTTTGCCAGTTCCAAAAGTTTCATTTTCACACCAAATTTTTAAATAATAAACTGTCCAAATAATGACCCATAAAGCACCTGAGAAGGCGTTCATGCGCGCTGGATTGTTGACGGTGAGCACCGCAACGCCAGACTCCTGCTGCTTCTGGAGGTCTATGGATCCTCCTGTGAAAGCCTGCAGCTTTCCCCTGATATTTTCAGCAGATACAGTCGTTTTGCTGCAGACGGTTCGGTTTTGCTGAAGGATTCTCCTCACGGCACTGCGGCTCTGGATCAGCCGGCACCGAGCAGCTCCGCACACACTCATGATGATGATAATGATGTTGTTATGTCTGTACAGAGAGAGACATACACACAGGACAGTGCAATGTTTAAACACAAACTCACCTCTGCCGTAATCAAGCGGTAGGCAACTGTAACATGATACTTAAAATGAAAATACATAGTACTTTTATATTGTTCTGTTTTTAATGTATGTATTTTATTGTTTTAAATGAGTACTTAACCTGTTTCGATCCGTCGGAGTAACTTTAAAAACGGTCCTGAAAGAAACAAAGTATTGATATATAGATCCCGCCTTACTTGCACCTCACATTTCCTAAATAACTACTGCTATTTGCACTCTACGTGTTGAAGAAAATTACAAATATATAAAAGCAGACAAATTACCCACCAGAGATACCAATCGGTTTATTAAAATTAGTTTTCAAAGCAATACTTCAAATGTCCACAAGGTAGCGTTGTTCCCCACAGCACACTGCATAGGCAGATAATATGCACATTTAATTAAAACGGTAGAATGCATTAAATGTATATGAAATGTTTAAATGTTTATTTGCAAAAACAGATAACTTCGTTGTTTTAACGTTTTAAGAAATCATGTTTTTTTATTATCATGTTATCACGCTGTATTTTTATTTATTTATTAGTTTTTGAAAATTGTTTAAAATGGAGTTATCTGTCTTTTTTAAATAAACTGACAGATCATAACTTTAACTTTTAGATGTTCGAAAGAAATGGCTTAACGACATCAGACCAATCAGATATATGGCACCAGGTCAAGCTGCTGTGATTGGATACTGACCTTGTGAAGGGCTGAGACTAAACCTTACCTGACCTTCTACTTAATGACCCAGTTTAACTTTCTACAAGTGCAATCACTTAAAGATGTAAGACCTTTTTATTGAAAAAAAAACTATACTTCTTTATAGTAGTGTATGATGGAATCAATTTTATCTCTCATTCTGTACAGTTTTACATCAGATCCTGGTTGGCATTACGTTTTAATTATTTATTAGATAATATTTATAGGTTATAGACCCTTAAGGTTTTAGGTTACACCGTCACTGCGGGACAGACTACAAGTCTGCGCGCGTATTTTTATCTGGCGCCAAACAGACGCTCGCGAATAAAGTTCTTCGTCTGAGGAGACAACTATAGCAACAGTAAGCTGTCATTATTAATCACGTCATTTTAGTTTTACACATTTTTTTAAAGTTGACGTTTTATTTTGAAAGATTGTGTGTTTTAAGATCTTGACATTGAATGTTTAGCATCTCCTCAGATTGTCGCTAGTCCATAAATTACACTTAAAATGCCATTCACTTACTTATGTATGAAGATATGTGTTTTAAGGAACCTCTAACATAAACCATTTACCCTACCAAGGTAGCCTATTATGTACATATGATATAACCAGAAACAATGGTACAAAAATATTGTTTAGTCAAAGTACTAAACCCAAAGGAGTGCAGGAACGTGGAGCCTTTAGATGACAGTCAAGTGTCGTCAAGTTTCAGATTGCTCAGTGACAGGTCGACAGATGCTTCATCTTTCTGTAGCAGATGCCTATGTTGGGCCTCTGGCTTCCTGTTGGGAAAGATGTTTGAGTGAAGCAGAATAAATGCGGACAAGGATGTGCTGATTCGCGCCTGGGGAAGGTGATCTTTGTCCTGGCATGTCGGCTAAAGTTTTCTGACAGGATGCTGCAGCTGCGAAAACATTTTTCGGACTTAATTCTGTATGCGACCAAATAGAGCAAGGTTGGAGTCTTAATGTCTACACTAGTTGACTGAAATAGAGTTTGAGATCCAGGAATGTGAGGTACAAAACAGATTGAGTATGTAAAATGAACTGTGCTTAGACATTGTATTCAAAGTGGAATTTTCAGAGGCATATTGGGCCCACATGGCAATTGGGAAAAGACTTAAGAGGAAATCAGGCTTAGACAACATTTAATAGTGTATTGCTAATGCATGTGCCTTTAATCAAACAAATTCTTCTGCTTTTATTTACAAAATCATAGATGTTCTAGAGTTTTGTCTTGCTGTGTTATTTCATGACATCACACAGAACTTTACTGCTATGCTTACTGCTGTGGAAGCCCATTTTCACCACTGAAAGAAAAATAAAACAAGGTAAGTGAGACTTTTTATCTCACAATTCTGACTTTTTTTCTCACAATTGTGACACAAACTTGCAATTCTGACTTTTTTTCTCAAATTTCTTATTAGTTTATTAGTTATAGTTATTAAGTCCAATTCTATATTTTTCCCTCAAAATTGGATTTTCTAACTCACAATTGCGAGTTTATATCTCAAAATTCTAAAAGAATTGCATGAAAAAAGTCAGAAATGTGAGATATAAACTCACAATTACGAGAAAAAAGCCAAAATTGCGAGATTTAGAAAAAAGTTTGAATTACAAGATACAAACTTAAATTTGCAAGAAAAAAGTTGTGAGTATTATATCACAATTTTGACGTTATAACTCAAAATTGCGGGTTTGTATCATGCAATTCTAACTTAATAACGCAATTGCAAGTTTATATCACAATTCTAAGAAGAAAAGTCATAATTGTGAGATAAAAAGTAGCAAAAACCTTTTTTTATTTTTAATATAATGGTGGAAATTGCAGTGTCCATTGTTGTCTTTCATTCTCAGGATAAGAAACACTATTTCAAAGCAATGCATTTACTTAAAATAATTAAGTAAATTCATTAATTGCAAAAAAAAAAAGTATATTACCATCAGTGTTGCCAAGCTACTTTAACACTGTTACCCCAGGTTGTTTTTCATGTCCATGGGTTGAAGCGAGCCCAATAACGTAATATTTAGCCCCGGAATACAAATTTTACCAGGGCAACCCCGCCAAAAAACGTGTATTTTACCCCCCAGTATGCGATTTTTAACAGGGGACCCCCCTCAAAATGCTGTTTTGAGTAGCAGTTGGGCGGGTTTTGTAAAAACCTGGCAACCCGATTACCATCTACAGTATCTCCAGACAAAACCAAACCGATTATGAGTAAAACACGTCTACATCTAGAAATGAGTGTCCATATTTTATTTTATAAATGCTGAATACAGTTTCATTTGTGATATTTATTATCAAGAAAAAGGACTGCGAAGGCATTGTCTAAATGATATGTCTTACATCAGATAAGCATGTAAACTGAGCGTAGAATCCGTTAGTTTCTGTAATAACATGAGTCAGTCATTTTGGTAAAGTTGGTAAAAGATATTCTCCATCAGACATCAGGCCTCACACGCAAATGAGGCCACATTTGAAGATTGGACAGAAAACATTTCTACATTTGCAGCTATAAAATATAACGACGACAGATCGAAAGTGGTTTAGAACAGAAAACATCATAATATGCACTTGTAAGTCAGAATTGTAGAAATGAAATGTACATGTAAACCGGTCTTTGAGAAAAAAGAATGAAAAGGCAGTTTGATTTCATGGTTACAGAAATGTAAACAACAAAATCGTCATTGGACAGTCATTGTTGGTATTTACACAGGCTACATGTACAGCTTTAAAGGCTTTGGATGTAATCTAACGGCCATTTAGATCACGGTCTCTGTGTGAAAGGCGGAGTAGGTGAGTGTTTGTCGCTGGGTGAAGACTGTGGGTGGTGTTGTTGGTGGTGGCGGTGAGGGCGTTGATGCAGATGAGACGGACGAGCGGCTAGCCCAACGAGAGGGCAAACGTCTCTTTGCCGGACATGCAGGTCGTGAAAAGCTCTTCTTGATACTTACAGAGGACTCTTTGCATTGCTGTTGAGACAAATATTTTTATGAAATCTCACTGGATTTAAATATTCCTGTCAACAGCACAATTACATTATGCGTGCTTTCATGTACAGATCTATCGTAGAACGTGAGAATGAATCTCACAAAAACTGTCAGGATGTTTCAGTTAAAATCAAGTGAAATGATGCTTTGCATTAATTATTCGCATCTTTGATGCAAACCTATTATGTATAATGCAAAAAAATTATACAGGTGCATCTCAATAAATTAGAATGTCATGGAAAAGTTCATTTATTTCAGTAAATCAACTCAAATTGTGAAACTCGTGTATTAAATTCAGCGCACACAGACTGAAGTAGTTTAAGTCTTTGGTGCTTTTAATTGTGATGATTTTGGCTCACATTTAACAAAAACCCACCAATTCACTATCTCAACAAAT
>JAHKKF010525707.1:7676-27462 GCA_019740295.1 Labeo calbasu
CAGGCGATAATTTATAATATTTTGTACAATATTGTGTCTGTGAGTGGTTCAGTATCTCATAATCAAACATATTAACATAAACATGAGATAATATGATTACCTTATCTGTTTCTTATCAACAGGTAATACAGTAGTCGTGTGTGCTCAAACAATTTCGCTTCAAGACGTTTGTTTCCCTTATCAGCTTCTCATGATAGACTCGCATGAGCTGTTAGGGACCATCAAAAAAATACCGCGCATTTGTGTACGGGATTATAATATTTAAGGAACAATACCTATATAAGCAAACACACAAAACAAGTAATAAATATTGAAAACATAATGTCGTTTTGTTAATTATATTAATCCTCCGAGAGTAACAGCCGGTGATTGTAACCCTTGTTTCGCGTCACAACACAAACATGCATTTGATGACTGTCCCTAAGAACACTCCACGCCAGAGAGCACAAGAAAAGTTTTCCAAATATTCACCGTATTCAGGCTGTCGGACAGTTTAAAGACCTGCCTCAGATGCCCTGTGGAGAACATTATTTATCAGTCATTTAGCCCATGAGATGAAACAAGGTAAATAACTGTTATTAAAACATGTCTGTTTGTTGTAGCGAAGACAGGCTGTTCGTGCGTATTTTAGTTCCGGGTGTGTTTCACTAAAGTAGGAACCTCAGTGGGCTTACCAGGAAAGGTGTGTCATTCAGCGCTAAACCTAAACCCATGTGTATTAGTTACTAAATGCACGATACAGCGTCATTATTAATGCATTTTCTCTGAAAACTGGCCATCATAAGGGACCATGGCTGCGGCGCTGCTGTCAGAGACGGAGATCAGGCACCGGTCTATGGCAGAGGAGGATCCGAACGGGAATGAACATGGGGCGGCTGCGCGCAGCACCGCGCCTCGCTGGGGACCGCAGCATGCCGGGGCCCGACAGCTCGCCAAGCTTTACTCTCCGGGTAAGACAAGCACATCGGGTGTCATTAAACAGATCTGTGTTTACATGAATCGTTTTTGTGAAGTGTTTCGCGCTGCAGCATCATCGGGCCACAATAAGGCCAGAAAACGTGCGCTCTCTCACACACACACAAAAGTTACGTGTAGCTCTGCATAGAGATTAGTTTGAGATCAATAACATGTGACAGCAGCGCATGAATGACATCAATATAATGTAATGAATATAGGTGCTTGCATAACATCCTCCTACACATATAAGATTTTCTATTTAAGGATTGCGTGTATTGTGTATTTAGTACTTTGTAAAACTTGTAACACTGTGCGTTCAAACCTATAAAAGTAAATAACACTAGAAACTGAGCAAGAGTTCAGGACAAGAGAATCATTTGCAGCTCTTAAAGGTACTGTTTACTTTAAACTGAGCATTCTTTCTTTAGTTTCTCACCCACATATTTATCAAGACCTTTTTTTCTTATTGGAACTCATTGGAGTTCATATGAATAACAGCTTCATAATTTGCTGTTTTTGATGCATGTGTATGCATATGCACATTGGAAATATTAGGGATTTTTTATGTTTCTTTATATTTTATATGTTTCTTTTTAGAGGTATATGAAAAAGACATGGTCATTTGCGATTTTTAAATGTACTTTTGGAGACATTTTTTACACAAATAAGTGTGATTATTTATATCTTTGATTCTAAGGATCGGTACCTGCTGTACAGTGAAAATATTCTCCAGAAAGTATGGTATGATTATGGTAAAAACCCTTTCGGTAACACTTTACAATAAGGTTCATTAGTTAACAAACTAAAATGAACAATACTTCTAAAGCATTTATTAATCTTAGTCAAGGTTAAATTTAGCACTTACTAATGCATTATTAAAATAACAAGTTGTGCTTGTTAACATTAGTTAATGCACTGTAAACTAACATGAATTAACAAACAACTAAATTTTTATTAACTAACATTAACAAAGATTAATAAGTACCGTAATGTTTTGTTCATTATTCGTTCATGTTAAGACATTAACTAATGTTAACAAATAACATTTTATTTTAAAGTTTTAACAACTTTTCAGTAAGGTCCCATTAGTTAACATTAGTTACTGCATTGCTAACATTAACTAACACTGAGCAATATGTGACAATATTTATTAATCTTAATCAAAAAATACAACTGTTCATTGTTAGTTCATGTTAGCTCAGGTCTGTTAAATATTATTAACAGATACAACTTTTGGTTTTAATAATCTACAGTATTAGTAAATCTTAAAATGAACATTAACTGAGAATTTTATTATTCTTATTACCTGATAAGTTAACATTGCTTTAATACTTGTTAGTTCATGTAATGCAGTTAACCAATGTTAACAAATGAGCGTCCGTGTAAGTGTTACGATGATTTAAAAAAATAAAGCACGCAATAATCTAGAATGACAGTAGAAATCCTTTGTGATGTTTTTAGTTACTAAACATCTTCGACAAGCTGTGCTCTCACTGATATTTTTTTATTTGACCTGAGTCCGCTGTGGGGCATCTGACACGGAACACCAAATAAACAAATTAATGCATGTTTCAGATTTGACTTCATTCCACTTTTGGCTTAATGGAAAACAGCTCCATCTCTGCACATCATGAGCCGGAGATCAACAGCGTTAGGAAAAGCCTTTAACCCCCAACCCCACCAAGCCATCCTCATACCCCCCAACTAAAACTAGATTTAGCATCGAAAGTCCCCCTCCACTGTCCTCTAGCTGCGGAAGCAGTCTCATTGTGTCATGGGACGCTTGTAGTTTGCAGCTGCAATTAAAACTACATCGATTTAACTCAAAATGCTATTAAGAATGATAATGACCACTCCATTTTCTTTGGCAACGCACCCAGCGCGTTAAGCATATGCTACCACCGGCACGTCCAGCATGTAAATTACTTGGCCATGTTGAGAACGTTTGAAAGAAGTTTTGCGAGGTTAATAAGATAATGTTGTGATGCATCTCTCTGTGAATGGGAGGGGGGGCTGGGTGGGATTGTGNCTTTGGCAACGCACCCAGCGCGTTAAGCATATGCTACCACCGGCACGTCCAGCATGTAAATTACTTGGCCATGTTGAGAACGTTTGAAAGAAGTTTTGTGAGGTTAATAAGATAATGTTGTGATGCATCTCTCTGTGAATGGGAGGGGGGGCTGGGTGGGATTGTGGATGGGATTTTTGGATGAGCTCAGTCGAGTTTAGTATCCACCAGCTGTGAAGTGCATGTCGGAGAGGCTTATCTGTGGGATTCTCAAGGAAAGTACGCTGGGATTGTTGTTTTGCTTGTGCTGCGGTTTGCATGCTGTTTGCAGTTGTAATTACCACACTTTCAAAGTTTATCGCCCATGACATACAGGATTGTGGTTGGGGGAAAATAATATTTCATAGTATTGCAACATTTTACCTCAAAATGTGAACCAAAATTATCGCATTTTATAGATGTACACTACCTTTCAAAAGTTTGGGGTCGTTTAGGGTCACCAAGGCTGCAGTTATTTGATCAAAAATCCGGTAGAAACAGTAATACTGTGAAATATTATTACATTTCAAAATAACTGATTTCTGTTTTAATATATTTTGAAATGTAATTTATTCCTGTGGCGGCAAACCTGAATATTCAGCACCGTTACTCCAGGCTTCAAGGTCACATGTTCTTTCAGAAATCATACTAATATGATGATTTGGTGCTCTGGAAACATTTCTTATTAATGTCAATGTTTATTTTTATTTATTTATTTATTTTATTATTATCACAACATTTTTCTGCTTAATATTTTTGTGGAAACCGTTTTTTTTTCTTTCAGGATTCTATGATGAATAGAAAGTTCAAAAGAACGGCATTTATTTAAAATACAACTCTTTGTAACGTTATAAATGTCCTTACTGTCACTTTAGATCAATTTAATGAATCCATATGAATAAAAGTATAATTTTTTTTTTTTTAATTACCACCATTAAGAGCTAGTCTTTAAAAAAAGCTCCTTGAATTATTTCAAATTCCCATTTGAACTTAAATTGTTTTAGCAAACAGCATTTTGCACATGAATGTAAGAAAATAATTCAATTAAAATAAATTGAAATTAAAGCATTTTTATGTAACTACCTGATCTCATGATGAAAACGTACCTGTGAGAACTTTTTCTCAAGACGTGAAATACATACCAATAATTCTAATTAAAGGAGTGGTTCACTTTCAGAACAAAAATGTACAGATAATGTACTCACTCCGTTGTCATCCAAGTTCATGTCTTTCTTATTTTAGTCGTAAAGAAATTATGTTTTTTGAGGAAAACATTTCAGGAATTACACTGCCCTCCAAAAGTTTGGAAACACCCCTGGCAAAGTGCGATTTTGGATAATATCTGCATAGATCCTTATCATTTTTTGATGCAAATACAATAAAGTAACTTAACCAGCAGTAATAATTTTCATTTTGATTACATAATATTGGCAGTATATACATGTTAAATTCAGACATGCCCCTTTGCCAGCTCTGATGCCTGGTTACTGGTTTAAACTTGGCCCAGGTTTTAAAATATTTTTGGGTCAGCACACCTTAATAGCTTCAACAATTGATTGCCAATTGAGTTTAGAATACAATGAATTTAGGCCCAGATTATGCAGAGTTGTAATAGCTGCTAATGGTGGATATTTTGATGAATCTAAATTTTTTTCTATGTATAAACTGTTTATGTAATAAAATATGTTTTCGTAGTTTGTGTTGTCCCTTATCAGTGCAAAATTATCACAAATTAAAAAGGATTCATGCCAATATTGTCCAAAACCCCACTTTTCTAGGGCGTTTCTAAACTTTTGGAGGGCAGTGTAACTCCATATAGTGGACTTCTATGGTGCCTGTGAGTTCAAACTTCCAAAATGCAGTTTCAATGCAGCTTTAAAGGGCTCTAAACGGTCCCAGCCGATAAATAAGGGTCTTAACTAGCAAAACGATCAGTCATTTTCTAAAAAAAAAAAAAAAAAAATTATATTAATTTTTTATATAATAATTATTATTATTATTTTTTAAACCTCATACATACTCTCTGCAGTCCCGTTCAAGACCATTAGGAAAGGTTGAAAAACTCCCATCTCATTTTCTCCTCCAACTTCAAATTCGTCCTACATCGCCTTTGTTTGTAAAGGGTGTTTCACCTTCTTTGCAAGTTCACTTTATAAACACTGGGGCGGTACTTCTGCAGCAATGTAGGACGATTTTGAAGTTGGGGAAAAAAAAATGAGATGGGAGTTTTTCGACATACCCTAACTGTATTGAACTTGAGTGCACTGAGTTCACACAGAGCTAGACAAGACAAAAATTTGAGATTAAAAAGTATATAATTTTTTACTTTAGAAAATGACTGATTGTTTTGTTGATCATTTAGAGCTTTTTGAAGCTGCATTGAAACTGCATTATGAAATTTCATACTCACAGGCACCATAGAAGCCCACTATAAAAATAAACAACTTCATAATTTCTTTACGACTAAAGAAAGAATGAGTATATTATCTGTAAATGTTTGTTCTGGAAGTGAACTACTCCTTTAAGTGTGAGCTATAGTCAGTTTCATTTAAATTTAGTGCATTTGAATGAAGACTTGGAATCTAAGATTTATTAAGTTTGTTTTTGAAGAGTTTGTTTATGCGAGTTTCACACCATGTGTTTCCAAAATGGTGATGACTCATAGCTCCCTTCTTCCAGGAATCAAACCATCCATTCCTGAATCTTGAAGTAAACCACGCCATTCCCAAACGCTCTTGTATGTTTCCTTTAATTTGATCCTTTATTCACAAAAAGTGCCATAGTCTTGGAATCCAACGGTTCGGTTACCCGAGAGACCCTCGACTCCTTCTGATGGAATTCAGCCGGCTTGAGCTGATGCTGAACTGCGGTCCATCTGGAGAGGCCATGGAGAGCAGAGGGTTGAGCCACAGAATATAATGTCAAGGATGCTAAAAGCAGACGCTCCGGAGGCTCGTCTGAAGCTGGTTTGTGCCTGCGCGTGTCTGAGATGAGGTGAGCGGGAATGGCGTTTGGAAGTGTTGAGGCTTACTGGTGAAAAGGGATTGATGAGGCTTCAGTCTGCTCAATGAAGCCTCCGGCTCATTACTGTAACCCCAGGACAGCGAAACAGCTGGACGCCTCTCCCCGCCATATGTCTGCGTGTCATGCACCACTGACTGCTCTTTGTGCTTCTTATCCCACTTTACAGATTCGCCGCAAAGTAAACAGGATTTACAGGCTACTTTCTGTTTCCCCCATCGCCTCTGCCAGCCGCCATGCTCTGGTTACCGGGGCGCTTGCCGTGTGTGCGCCAGTGTGTGTTCGAGAGAAAAAGAGATCAATATAGTATTACATCGCAAGATCTAGTTTCCTATGCAGTCAGCGATCTTGACTCCAATTGGTTTAGTCGCTCCTTATTTGTGGCAGGCTGATGTCTTGACTACAGAAAAGCTTGAACTGTGCGAAAAGTGGAACGATGCGGGATGTAAATGGGCGGACGGCACCGTAGACACACTGACCTACAAGTGCGAATGTGATTTTAAGCTTATCAGCTGTCAAACGCCGCTGTATTTATTTATGGTAGCAATCCTGCAGATAAGCCAACAATGTGTCAACACTGCACACCAGGAGCGTTACCCTTCTTTGTGTCTGAATCCGTTCCGCCATAACAGTCCACTCGGAGATACATTCCTGTTATGCACGCACCTTTATGTTTGACAGTATGCAGAAACTGATTCTTCCACCTGCAGGCTTTGAAGTTGAAATGTGAAACTTTATGCAGTTCAAGGGCACATATATCTTTTTAGTCTTTCTGCGTGGAAACAAAGTTGTATTTCAAATTAAATCAATTCTGAATCACAAGCTTTTCAATTCAATTTGATTCAATATCGATATTATAGAACATTATATATATATATATATAGAGCACATGGCATATTTTCTCAAAGAAACAAATCTCTCAACTTATGCTGTAAAATATACATGAGAGTTAGTGCTACATTACTATAATATTGAAGGTTAAAATGAACTGATTTGTGTACAAACGCTTAAATTACACTCAATTAAGTTCTTATAATAATAAAATTACAATTACATAATTGTAATTCTACTCCAATTCGTTTTTTGAAATATAAACTTTTAAATAGTGGCTGTCATGAAAACTTGACCGTGTCATTCAAACGTAAATAAAACCCTGAAGAACAGTAAAAATTATAATTATTGTTATACAGTACATATATTTAGCAAATGAGGTTATTTTTCTAGCTGAATAACAGATTTATAGTCACCGAATATGTTTTTTCTAAGGTAAATGTGACGTTGCGTGAAATACAAGCTGTCACTGACATCTTTGCACGCTTGAAACACTGATTGAGTGATTACATGAGTCAGGATGTGGATTTTGGTGAGATGTACTCTTTCTTTTAACATACAGTACCTAACATACAGGACTAACATACAGGACTTGTAACATACAGGAGTACACTAATCGATTCTTGGGATTTAAGAATTGATATTGTTTCGTAAAATTGAAAATCGATTAAAATCAAGAAATCAATATTTTTTACCCAGTACTAGTACACTTTTGTCTTTACTTTTTTGTATGGGCAGAATCACACCACACTATTATGGTTAAATTATCTATTTCAGATAAAAACCAATGCTAAACAACACATAAAAATCTCTTCCTATAAGTTTTGGATCAGAATAAACTGCAGTATGTAGGCCATCTGCCAGTTGCAACAAACCTCTTAACTTACAAAAAAAACGGAGTGATAATATGTTTACAATTATAACTTGGGCTTTTCTTAACTGGAGAGGTTAAAGACAGGCCTTTTGCAAAGGCTACGCCAAGTCTGACCTCTTGAAATCCAGTTGTTTGCCTTTCCTGTCACTTTAAGTGATGATCTCTTGCCCTAGATCAGTCTGAGGGCATCCGTTGGCCTTGGAGATGGAAATTTACTGAAGAAATTCACACTGAGTGTCTTTAGGTCGCAGCTGCTATGTCTACCTTTAACCCTGTGATCTTAGGTTCACTCCCCTATCACTCTCTCTTGATTATCTAATCTCTGACTGACGCTGAATGTCGTCGCTGTTTCATCTGTCCTTTCAATGTAACTCCTGGACGTAGGGGAAGTAAAAGCAGCTCTAATAAGCTCTAATAAGTATTTGGAAAAAGCCATTTTTTAACTTTTTACCAGCCGCTCTCAAGGTGATTTTTGGTGAACGTATGACGTCAGTTCATACAGATGTTCACACAGATGTGCTAGCAGAGTAACCACTGGTGTATTTTATCGCAACAAATAGGAAAATAACATTAACACAAAAGTTTAGGGTCAGTAAGATTTTTTTTATATAGAAAATGATTCTTTAATTCAGCAAGGATGCATTAGATTGAGCAAAAGTGGCAGTAAAGACATTTGTTACAAATTATGTGACCCTGGACTACAAAACCAGTCATAAGGGTCAGTTTTTTGAAACTGAGATTTATACATCATCTAAAAAATTAAATATTGAGAAAATCACCTTTAAAATTGTACAAATGAAGTTCTTAGCAATGCATATTACTAATCAAAAAATAAGTTTTGATAAATTTACAGTAGGAAATTTACTAAATATCTTCATGGAACATGATCTTTACTTAATATCCTAATGATTTTTGGCATAAAAAAAAAAATATTATTTTAACCAATACAATGTATTGTTGGCTATATCTACCCATGCTATTTAAGACTGGTTTTGTAGTCCAGGGTCACTTATTTTATCAAATAATCAAAGAATCCTCGTAAGTACAGTTGTTTTAGTGACAGCCCGAGTTAAGTATATTTTCATTGTTCCGCACCCATTATCTGTGTTAATAGTGAACTGGCAACAGAGATGCTGCAACATTTCCATGTAAGAAGTAAAAGTTACAAAAGAGCCTGTGCCAAAAGGAAGCAGTTGATCTTTCGGCTTGCTGCCTTGTAGGCAAATTCTCCGGTCTGTGGCGCAGGGCCAGGGGTGTGTGTTACAGCATGAAGAGGAGACCGGGCCACGGAGTAGAATGAGACACCAGACACGTCTGCTTGACACTGTGTATAACCCTGCCTTCAGTCCCGCTGCAGTGCACCACATATTGTACAGCGCATCCAAACACACCCACAATCCATCTTCCATCACTCTGATGAACACCTTCTTATACAGTATTTTAAAAATACTCACTCAACATTACATTTAATGTTACGGTTTAAACAGAAGTTAAAGTCTTACAGATTAATGCTTTGGGAGTGACATCCTTGCATGAGATATATACACTGCCATTCAAAAGTTTGGGATCAGTAATGTTTTATAAGAAGTCTTTTGTGCTCATCAAGGCTGTGTTTATTTGAAAAAAAGAAAAAAAAAAAACAGTAATATTGTGAAATATTGTTGCAATTTCAAATAGTGGTTTTCTATTTAAATATATTTACAATGTAATTTATTCCTGTGATGCAAAGCTGAATTTTTAGCACCATTACTCCAGTCTTTAGTGTCAAATTATCCTTCAGAAATCATTCTAATATGCTAAGTTATTATCAATGTTGGAAACGGTCGTGCTGATTATTTATTTTTTTTTATTTTTTTTGGGAAACTATGATATTATTTAGGATTATTTGATGAATAAGACATTAAAAAGAACAGCATTTATTTAAAATCTTTTGTAACAATATACACTACCATTCAAAGTTTGGGGTCAGTAAATGTTTTTCTTTCTTTCTTCCTTTCTTTCTTAGAAAGAAATGGATACTTTTATTCAGCACGGATGTGTTAAATTGATATAAAGTGATAGTAGGATGTATATTCTTAGACAAGATTTCAGTTTTGAATAAATGCTGTTCTTTTTAACGTTCTATTCATCAAAAAATCCTGAAAAAAGTATCACAGGTCACTCCAAAAATTAAGCAGCTATAAAGATTTTGTTACAGAAGCCAAAATATGACACGTCCGTTCATATATTCACCCTCGTGCTGTTGCAAACATGTATAAACTTCTTCTGTGAAACACATACTGTAAGAAGTATGTCCAAACTTCTTTAAGCCGTACAACTGACCCCTTGCAGGGGGTTTGATTGCCAGGCAATCTAACCAATCGCAACGCTGAATATGCTATTCTGTCCGAAAAAACAAATAAGACAGGAGAAAATTGTGTATTGGCGTCTTTCCGCGGTTAAAATAAAATGCGTTCTGATGTTCATTTATGTTTTTGTGCTTAAAGTAAAGAAGAAAAAGTATTGTTGATTGATCTAATAAGTCAATACAGCGAACTGTCACAAGAAGTTGATGTCAGACAAGGCAAAGCCATATTTATTGTAATTTCTTCAAAAATGACAACATTTTAAAGCTGAGACCTTGTTTCATACCAGAAGTAACCTGCTCTGTCTGTTGGCATGTTGTCAGTTTTCTCTTTGCTCCGCAATGTATTTTTCACTGCATGAGAACATGATGTGTAGTGTGAGAGTGGCATTGTTTGCTGGACATAGCAACTATTGAGGCGATCTAACCAATCATGATGCTGAGTCCGCCATTTTGTTCGACAAACCAGACAGGAAAGTAGATTAACATTGGTGCACTTAAACTTGAAAAATGGTGTGTATTGACATCTTTCCATGATAAAATACCCTATGATGTTTATGAAAAGATGATCAGTTCACACACTGGTGCTACAGAGATCTCACAACACATTAAAGAGCCAGAAAAATCTATTTATTGTTTGAATTTTTTACAGAATGACACAATTTAAAAGCTAAAACTTTTTCATACCAGAAATAACCTGCTCCACAATGTATTTTTCATTGCGTGAGATCATGGTGTATGGCGTGAGAATGCTATGGCTTTTCGGAAATAGCAACAGTAACTAAAGCGGGTGGGTCTTTGTGAAGGGTCAATTAAAGTATATGGTGACCAGGGGCTCCAAAAGGCACTATGACAGGGTTTTTGCACTGTACTTAGGCTTCTAAAGCCATACAACAGCTTTATCATAAACAATGTCTTTCTCTCTGCCACAGCTGTGAAATTACATTTGTGCATTTGAATATTCAGATATGGTTTGTTGTGATCTTGACAGACAACTTTAATGGTGAAAAAAAATTCACTCACACAGTATGAAAAAGGGAACCTTCACAGTCTGTGAGGTGTCTTTTGTGTTCCACAAAAGAAAAAAAAATCATTCAGGTTTGAAAGAACAGTTAAAAATAGTTTTAGCCAGATCAGATGCGTTGATTCTTTGTGGCGATACATGACGTTTATCTACAAAATATTTCTTTCCAAGAAGTAGCAAAACTTTTCAGACTTTCCTGAGTGTGGGTTCTTAAATTACACTCTGGTTCTTGCAGATTCTGTTCTCTCTTGTGGCAAACTGCAGACTCTAGCTAATGGTCTGTGCAGTGTGATGACCGCAGTTTTTCTTGCTAAAGCTGCTGGATGCAGTTTTCACTGATTTAGAGAGCCGAACACCTCTGGGTGCACAGCTACTCTAATCTCGTAGTCACTTTCTGACTGCAGAACTATTGCATTTCTAACTCGGTTCCTCTTGAAGTTCATTCACACCGGCTCAATCAAACACTTAAAGTTGCTTAGCCATGTAATCTTATTAGGCCCGACCCACTGCCAGGCCAACACTGCCCCCTGGCAGCACCGGAGCCCAATCTTTAATGCTTTTTCTTTTCTTCCCCTTACTCAGTGGAGTCTGACCTGCTGTATAATTCATCCCGCCTTCCCGTCGAACTCACGGCGCGTTGACCTCGTCATGCCTGCCGAGCGCTCTTGGCTCTCGTATGCTGACCGTGGGGTCAAAAGGTCACAGGTTCAAGGTTCTGTACGGCTAGCTCATGAGCCGGTCCTGTGACCCCGGTGACCCGGGTGGCCGCGGATGTGACGCAAAACATATAGTGTTGCTCTGGCTTTCACTGCGCCACTCGGTCCAGCATGAACTGCACACCGGCAGCGTAAACAAAAGCCAAGTGGGCTCTCGAGGGGACAGAGGGAGAGAAGAAAAGAGAGGGAGACGGAGAGACGAGGAGGAGGGGAACCTGGCTACCTGCAACCTCTCCTGCTGGGCTTCTCAATTATACACACACCAGGGCAGCTAAATGCATTAGGACCTCAGCTGTATACATGATACAAAACCGGATTCGCTCACTCTCTCAAACACACACACACTCGAGCGCTTTTGGGACGGGGGGGTCAAATGCGGCAGGATGTTAACGGCGCACACAGAAAATTGTCTCTTTTGCATGCCTACACACACATAGAAGCGTACCAGGGCGCCCAAATACATTTGGACTGGAACCACACAGCCTGTTATTAATATTTGATGGAGTTCTCCATCAGCTTTCTGTGTGAATTCAGGTGGTTTGTGGCAGTTGGGGACAGGGACAGTGGGTGAGCCGTATAATTACTATTATCTAAATTCCATTTCTGAACGCGGCCCTTCCCGCGCCGTCCTCAATCAGCGCTGTATTTAGTATGGAGTTCTCAGTGAAGTGGCTCCGCTGTGAATTTTCAATATTTAAAATCCACTCTCTGCATTTTAATCCCTTTCTCCCTTATTAATGAATTTCAATCTAAAGGCCATAAACCTGCTTAACTCTTTGCATTACTGAGGTCAGCGGTTCGGATTGTAGTCTGTGATGTAAAGATGTGAGAAACATGATTTTGAGTTTACGGGGCGACGTGTTCCGTTCAATCTGTCTGTCCTGACTGATTGTGTACAACCTCTCGATGTGACCTTCAGCGCTCGTCACTCTGGAGATTTGGAGATATTAAAAGGTAGCGTGTGTGAGTATGTGTGTGTGTGGGGGGGTGGTCTCAGGGGTCGCTGTTTCCTAAGCCTGTCATCTGTGGCCCTTATCAGGGTCGGTCTGACTGGGTACACACACAAAAACACATAAATGTGTCTACCTATCTCTCTAAACCAGTAGGAATGGGGAACAAGAATCAGCTTCTTTTTTAAGAAAACAATTTTTTGTTAAAAAAATATTTTATGTGACACACACTACTGTTCAAAGGTTTTTTTGTTTTTGAAAATTCTTTAATGCATGCCAATGCACTTATCAATGTATTTATTTAATCAAAAATACAGTAAAATAATGTCTAACATTATTATAATTCAAAAGAACTGTTTTGTATTTTAATATAATTTATAATGTAATCTATTCCTGTGATGGCAAAGCAGCCATTACTCCAGTCTTCAGTGTCACATGATCCTTCAGAAATTAATCTAATATGCTGATTTGTTGCTCAAGAAACATTTATTACTATTATATAGTAATGACAACAGTTGTGCTGCTTAATTTTCTAAACCATAATACTTTTTCAGGATTGTTTGATGAATAGAAAGTTCAAAAGGTCAGCATTCATTCACTTATGATTAATTTAATGCGTCCTTACTGGATAAAAGTATTAATTTCCTAAAATAAAATCAAACTGACCCCAAACTTTTGAACAGTGGTGTGTTTTCTGATTACTATGTAATCTACAGTTTCACCACAAAAGAAATTATTATCTTATGATGAATTGAGTGGTCACTGTGAAATCAGACAGACAATAAATAGACAGATACGTTATATTTCATTGTCTCATAGTCTCATTTGTAACCAGTAGTCCATCTTTTAATTAATTGGTCAAAAAGACTCAAAGTATTTCGTTTGAATCAATTCGATCTAAGTGGCTCATTGAACTACAGAACAGAAGGAATGTGAAGTATGTTATTAAAATAAATTATTGGTTTCCTCAAAAGTGCTAAATATTTGTTTGTCTTTAAGGAATCAGAGTCATAGTTGTTACTTTTTTTTATGGTTCACTTTCCTAGTAATCAACTTTTGTCCCTAGCGGAGGACTTTTTTCTTTCTGTTCACCCAGTCCAAGATGTTTTTGTCTCTCTTTTGTAAGAAAAAAACCTGTCTGTCAGTCCTCACATACTTGGCTGTTTTTTGAAAATAACATAGAGCATTGTATGGCACAAAGTGTGTGAGTGTGTCTGGGTACATGTGTTAGCGTGTGTGTCCCAGGTTGAGTTGTCCACTGAGAACAGATGAAAGCAACAAGGCCTGTGACTGATCCATTTGTCCTGATCAGGGGAATTCTACCTCCCTCTCTCTCACTCTCTTTCTCTTCCTCTCGCCATGTATGACCCACTTTTCCTGTCTCTCCCTTCTTTCCCAAAGTCCCCTCTGAAGACAGGCCTACAGAGAGCTGGCAAGGGGACAATGTGTGTGTGCGTCTGTGCCATTATGTATCCCGCTAAATATAATTGTGTGTGCTAATATGAGGTTCATTTTCCTGGCCAGCATTTGATGTTCCTAAATCAATACCGTTTCCTTTTTGCCCACATGTAGATGCCCTTGGCATTGTTGGGGGGGAGGTGAAGTGGGGTAGAGAATGGCTCAGTCATGGCATGTTGGCAGGACTTTGTGGCGTGGCCGGCCCTCTGAAAGGCTGCTATTCTGAGTCTGTGAGTTGCTTTTTGTCTGCCTCTCCGGAGGAGGTGAGAGCCGTTCTTTCAGCGCCGCGGCTGCGCTGAGAACAGAGGGGCCCGCGCACCACCGCAGCCCCATCAGGAGAGCCTGCCGAAGAAAAGAGCCCTTTGTTCGTCGAGGATAGAGACAGAAAAAACACCCATCTCTCCGCAGCACAAACAACACATACTGTTCACACTCGCTGACTTCTGCTAGCGTGACAGGTGATAAACCGCCACCACGCCCCCCACACCCCACCCCTTTTCATCTACACTCACCCCGACTCGGCATGGCTTCGAAGCGTCCTATCAGACGTCCCATCAGCTTGTTAAAGCTGTAAAAGTTTTTCTATCCTCATTTATTGCAGCATTAGTTCATCCAAAAACCAAAATTGTCATCATTTGTTAAGTCTTTCCAAAACTTGTTTGACTTTCAGGGGGACACAAAACGGGACGTTTGCAGTAATGTGACAGGTTTCTCTTCCTCTGTGTAATTACACTGCATGAGGTGGAGAGTTTGAAGGATTAGTTTAGTTTCAGAATAAAATGTACTGATAATTTACTTACCCCCATGTCATCAAAAGTGTTCATGTTTTTCTTTTCTTTCTTCAAGAAATTATGTTTTTCGAGGAAAACATTCCAGGGTTTTTCTCCATATAGTGGATGTCAGTGGGAGCCAACGGGTTGAATTGCAGTTTCAATGCAGTTTCAAAGGGCTCCCAGCGGAGAAAAAAGGGTCTTACCGAAACGATCGGTCATTGTACATACTTTTTAATCACAAATGCTGGTCTTGCACTAACTCTGCAATGAACTTAAGTTCAGCAGCTCCCTTAAAATTTTTAGTTAAATCAACTTAAAACTACAAGTCATTTTAACTCATTACAATAAAATGAGTTAAAATGACTTGTACTTGTAAGTTGATTCAACTTGTGAGTTGAAATGACTTGTACTTTTAAGTTGATTTAACTTAACATTTTAAGGCAGCTGCTAAACTTAAGTTTTTAAGTGGAAACTAGTAAAACTTTTTACAGAGTACAGATTTTTAGTGGATAATGACTTAAATTTGGTCTGTTCGTCACACAATTCTATTATATTTTTTCAGAAAACACACACAATCATGTTATTTCCAACCTGTATGCCGGAATTTTTTTCTGTGGAACATTTTGAAGAATATTGGTTACCAAACTGTTTTAGCTTCTGTTGACTTTCATTGTAATTTTCACCAATACATTAGAAGTAGGAACTGAAACTATCCCTTTAAGCATGTTTTGTCATTTTTGGAGCCTGAAAAGTGAACTGAAATATTTGCGCGAATATATTACATACAAATTAAATGCAAAGACGTGAATTCACATCTTTGCACTGGCGATGCAATTGCCGCTAATGCACGATATACACCTCAATTGCGTTTTCCACACAAGTTATACATTTTCGAAGAGCTTGATGACACTTCTGGTTGTATCAGAAAATGGAGGAGAGCTTAGGCAATGTTTTAATTCACGCAAGTGACGCGAAAAACATCCCGCGAGTAATCTAGAGTGATATCGTGATGAGATTGCACACAGCATTACAGTCATATTCGCTTACTGTCATTACATTCACATTTTGTTTTCAACAGAGGAAAGTAAGTTATACAGGTTTGGAGCGACGTGATCATATTTGGGTGAATGTTCCCCCCTGAACCAGCATTTTGTAATGTACAGAAGTGTGACGTTGAACAAAATGGCTTACACAGGAAAGATTCACTAGGTTTTTGGCCTCAGGCTGTGTAACCGTGCTTACATGCATCAGCAGGTGAAGCACGGTGGAACTCGAGGATGGACGACGGCGTATTACAGCCTGCCGCAGAAACTTGCGCACATTATGACAGAGCGAGAGAGCAAGAACGCCATTAGCATTCACGGACGTTGTTTGGCACTCCAGCCGCCCCTCTGCGTCGAATCAGGCGTCGTTGATTAATTTCAGCCTATTAGCACCCCCTACCCTCCCCCCGCCCCTCCCAGGTTAATTCCCCACGCCAGCGAGCGGGAAAGGGGGCTGCGGGTGTGAGCGATGGTGCAGGGGGTTGCAGGGGAGCACGTTGTTGTCAGGACTGTATTAATGAGCGCGCCGCTCAGGTCCCGTGGACAGGGGGACGGTGTTCCTGGCTGCGCACGGCGACGGCGGCTCTGTCGAGGCCTGGCCTAGTTTCTGCCCTCACCGGGGAGCGGGAGGATCCAAGGACTGACGCTGATCACCTGACAGCGGCCCCACTGCTGCGAGAGAGTGTGTACGCACATGTCTGCGTGTGAGAAAGAAAAAAGGCAGGAAAGAGAGGACGCAAGTGCTGGAGTGGGTCGTTTTTTTTTTTTTTCGTCTTCTTTTTAATTTCAGGTTTCTGTCTCTGAATAATTTTGGAAGTTCTCAGAGATGGTGTCATGTGAAGTGTTGATCAGCGGTAGATATTTTCCCACTTTTCCCTTCCGTGATATTCTGTCAGAGCTGTAACATTGTTCCTCTACAAAAAAGAGTTACTGTAAAAGCACTTTCATGCAAACCCCCTTTCACGTTTGAGGCTGCTGTGATATTGTTGGAAAGGAAAGAGCACAGTGTCTAGTTTTGAGCCCTCATGGTCATACACCTGGATGTGCTGCACCTGGACTCCCTCATCTCTACACTTCCTGTTGAGCTACCACATTTAGTCTTAACTGCACAATCCATTGTGCCATCAGAAAGTGAGTATGTGCTTTTTAAAGGAAAAGTCTACTTCCAGAACAAAAATTTACAGATTATGTACTCACCCCTAATGTTCATGTCTTTTTTTCTTCAGCCGTAAAGAAATTATGCTTTTTGAGTTAAACATTTCAGGATTTTTCTCCATATAATGGACTGCTATGGTGCCCCGATTTTGAACTTCCAAAATGCAGTTTAAATGCGACTTCAAACGATGAAATGTGGTTGTAAACAATCCCAGACGAGGAAGAAGGGTCTTATCTAGCAAAACGATCGGTTATTTTCATTAAAATATACAATTGAAATACTTTTTAATCTCAAACGCTCGTTTGGTCTTGCTCTCCCTCAACTGTGTATTCTGGTTCAAGACAGTTAGGATATGTCGAAAAACTCCAATCGTATTTTCTCCCCCAACTTCAAAAATCATTTCAAAATCATCCTCAACAAAAAAGGTAAAACAGCGATATAAGACTATTTTGAAGTTGAGGGAGAACATGAGATGGGAATTTTTCGACATACCCTAACTGTCATGAACCGGAAAAAAACAGTTCAGGCAGAGTGAGACAAGATGAGCGTTTGACATTGAAAAGTATATAAATTGTATTATTGTTATGAAAATAACCAATCGTTTCGTTAGATAAGACCCTTCTTCCTCGGCTGGGATCGTTTACAACTGCATTTGGGATCGTTTGAAGCCGCATTTAAACTGCATTTTGGAAGTTCAAAATCGGGGCACCATAGCAGTCCATTATATGGAGAAAATCCTGAAATGTTTGCCTCAAAAAACATAATTTCTTTTTGGCTGAAGAAAGAAAGACATGAACATCTTGAATGACAAGGGGTGAGTACATTATCTGTCAATTTTTTTGTTCTGGAGGTGGACTTCTCCTTTAACAACATCAGCTGACCCTGGATCATCTGTTCCCTTGTGCACTCACTGGTGTATAGAAACAGGTGCTTTTATGTTTCTGTTATGTTGTATTCAGAACAGTCAGAATCTGAATATTATCATCTCCCTCCTCCTTAGAGTTTTACAGCAATATTGGTTACGGTATGTTTGTTCACTTCAGCCATTGTGCGATGGTTTATTTTAGCTGAGACCCAGGATTTGGTTCCTTGGTGTGCAACTGAATTCAAAAGACGGCTTTCACACTAATCCAGCTAATTATTTTACGGTCAATTGAATTCAAGTCTGCACCAAAACCTGGATTGATCACGGGGTGCATTGTGGGACACAAGCTGTTAGGTTAAGGATTCCATAGGTTGGGGCTCTCATAACTGCACGAAATATAACCAAGCATTATAAGAACCGTGGTCCATCGTTCAGGCACATGGTGTTGGCTGGCCCACTGAGGCGCTATAAATAGCTGTCATCAATATCTTCTTCTCAACCTCCTCACGTTCCCAATCCACTCAGGACGGCTCCTCTAATGGCATTAAATTTTCAAAAGAGCTGAGTCCACTGCGCCTCTCCGTGCCCACATCCGCCCAACAGGAGAGCAAAGGAGAGAGCGATGGAACGAGAAGAAGGAGTCACAGTAAAAGAACGAAAGACTGGTCGATTGCGGTTTAAAAACTGAATATGCAAGTTTTTAAAAACGGAGATTGAATGTAGGCTGTGGAGAGATGGGAACATGTAGATGTGGTCGGTGTCCATATAGACTAATTCTCTACTCTGTTGTGAATAATGCATTAGCACTTTAATCATCCTCCACGGCCGCCCGCCGTGCCACGCCGCTGTCATGGTGGTCTGAACAGTGTCCGTTGTGGCCCCTTCGTCGGTGCCCTCTGCCCTGACCTGGGACGTTTAGCTGTGTCAGGCAAACGCGCCATCGCAAGAGATCCTGACCCTCGCCTCTACCTACAACTTGTCCTAGTCTAATCGATTACTCCTGAGCACACGAGATAATGGGACACACACACACACGATTATACACGTTCGGCTCGTCTCCTGTCCGCCGACCCCGATGACCTTTTCTGCTTTTGAGAGATGTCAGTTCGCTGCTGTCTGTGACCTCGCAGTGGACACTGTAGTTAAATATACTGTTACTAAGGAGAATTAATAGCATTCAAAAGATGGCACTTTAAGTTCTCTTACTTTTGAGTTTTACATTTCTTTTTTGCCTTTCACACCTGATGAGAGGAGTCATTATGTGGACAGTTCTTTCAACTACTGACTGTTCAACTAGTATTTAATTGTTTATTTCTTAGTGTTGTTGGTATTGTTCCAATAAGTAAATCAGGCTGATATACATTATTTAAAGGGATAGTTCCAAACCCGTAAGACCTTTGTTCATCTTCAGAACACAAATTAAGGTATTTTTGATTAAATCTGAGAGCTTTCTGACCGGCATAGACAGCAACGCAACTACCACGTGTAAGGCCCAGAAAGGTATTTAGGAGATTAATAAAATAGTCAAAAATATGACTCTTCAATTTCTGCTATTTATTTATTTTTTCCCATGCATCACGGTACTCTTGTGAACGTGCGACAAAGAGAGATGTGGAAGATAAAAAATTGTGGAATGAAGTCATTATTTTAGTTTTCTTTGCGTACAAAAAGTATTCTTGTAGCTGCATAAAATTACGGCTGAACCACTGATGGACTATTTTAACGAT
>JAHKKF010525709.1:5632-16064 GCA_019740295.1 Labeo calbasu
ACATGACCAGTATAATCCTACTCATTTTATATCGGTAACACCTCCTATTATCAGACACTTAATGCTTATGAAATACATTAATTCTGGCAACCTGCTTTTATCACCTTGAGCACCTACAGTGGCATTGCTAACTACTGCATGACACTGCATCCACACCACTAGGTGTCAGTATGTCCAAAATGACATCAGAAGCAACAACTGGCGATGCAGGAGCACTTACCATTTTTGGCCACCTCTGCAATGATGTTGGCTACTTTTGGTGTACATGAGTTCTGCGCAGACAGAAGGGCGGGCATCATGGCAAGAACACCCATCTCCTGGATCTTTTCACTAGTCTCAACATCTGAAAACAGAGTGAGGAACATCAGTAACTATATGACTATCATCAGAAAGAATCTCACTTGCGTTGAGTAATGTATCACAGACATATCTCACAAATCCTTTCATAAACAAAGTGTAGAGAGAGTGTAAATAAGAGATTGATTGTGCAGAGTAGAGATGGAACTTTGTGAGATCGCAATGAAGTAAGAATGATTTTTAAGGGAGTTTGTAATAAGATACTGATTTAATATAACAGTTAAATAAACAAGAAGTTAACATTAAGTGACTTACACTGACTATAACACTGTTGTCTAATTTTGTCAAAAATCATCTGACACAAGTCACAAGTTAGCCGCTGCGCAACTCCATTCAAACACAGCGTTGTTTAGTTTATGAATCAACAAGCGTTTTTAAACGAATCTAGTGAGTCAATGACTCAATTTCCCATTCATAAAGACTGAATGAATCAGCCGTTCGAACGAATCAAATGAATGAATGATTCAGTAATTAAATCAGTGACTTGCCGCCACCTACTGGCAGTTTAAGTTTCATTTTTTTAATATCTTTTAGTTATTTACATCATTTAATATATGAAAATACACCTACAAGCCACTTTTGTGTTCTTCTGTGCCACCTCTGTAGTACAAATTAATTTTGTTAATACTGATTTCATTCGATTGGTAACTTATTCTTATTCTACTTGCTCTTATTCTGTTGTTTTAATTAAAAAATGTTAAAAAAACGTTTTAAATTATTTAAAAAAATCTGACATTAAAGATGACTTGAAGTTAGAAAAATGCAATTACAAATGTAAAAACAAAATTCCCCTGTAAATATCACCTTGTAATGGAAAGGCACATTTTTTATCAGATTTTTTGATTATTGATTAGAAAGTGCTCCTGAAATTTTGACAGTGCTCCTAAAATGAAAAGTAAACATAGAGCCCTGTATATCATGATAAATCTAGTCAATTTTTACTTTTACGACAATATCCAATATCTGTCAAGTCCCTTGACAAAAATCTAGTTAAAGGAGAAGTCCACTTCCAGAACAAAAATTTACATATAATGTACTCACCCCCTTGTCATTCAAGATGTTCATGTCTTTCTTTCTTCAGTCGTAAAGAAATTATGTTTTTTGAGGGAAACGTTTCAGGATTTTTCTCCATATAATGGACTGATATGGTGCCTTGATTTTGAACTTCCAAAATGCAGTTTAAATGCGGCTTCAAACGATCCCAAATGCGGTTGTAGACGATCCCAACCAAGGATAAAGGGTCTAACACGATTGATTATTTTCATTTTAAAAATACAATTTAAATACGTTTTAATGTCAAACGCTCGTCTTGTCTTGCTCTCCCTGAACTCTGTGTATTCTGACTCAAGACAGTTAGGGTATGTCAAAAAACTCCAATCGTTTTTTTCTCCCTCAACTTCAAAAATCATTTCAAAGTCATCCTACATCACTGCAGAAGTACCGACCCAGTGTTTGCAAAGTGAACATGCAAAGAAGGTCAAACACTCTTAACAAAAAAAAGGTAAAGCAGCGATATAGGGTGATTTTCAAACTTTTCAAACCATTATATGGAGAAAAATCCTGAAATGTTTTCCTCAAAAAACATAATTTCTTTACGACTAAAGAAAGAAGGATATGGACTTCTCCTTTAACACTGCTGCAAGAGTGTTGTCTGAGGTACACATTGTCTGAGGTAGTGATGGCTATTTGATGTCTTTCACTCTTCTGGTTGCCATAATGCAAATCTATTGGAGATAGAGATATTGGAGCAAATATCTACAAGACTCTTAACCAGATAAACTGATGTTAACACTGATGTTGGTTTGTGGGGAGGTTTTACATAACCACATATAAAGCGCAACAACTAGCTGCTGAAACTAGTAAATTTTAAAACACAACAAAACTAGAAACAGGTTCTCATGCGCTTGATGAAGTCTATTTACAACTGTTGTGATAAAAAATTATATATATATATATATATATATATATATATTTAAAATGTAAAAGAAAATGAGAAATATCACCTTGGCAATGAACTAAAATTGAAGTTGAAGCATTGAAATTACTAAAACTTCAAATTCAATTAAATTATAGAAAAACAGAACAAATAGAAATGACAATAGCAAATAAAAAAAATACTAAAACTTAATAGTAAAATTAATTTATAATATCATTGTTCACTCCATTATCCATAGTCTAATTGTCTTTTTTTCCCCAAAATGGTCTCTTAAACGTACATAAAACTTGATCAGACTGTCTTATTCAAGTAATACTGCAGCATCCTGAAGACGTCATTAGTGAAACAATAAGCTTGATCTTTTGATTGCATTTTAACGGATGCTTTCCATTTATGTCATTTTTTAATTAAGTTTTCAGCTGGCTAAATTCTTCTTGGCAACGTGACACACCGGAATAGAAAGTAACTGCAGGGTTTTTATCAACAAAATGGATTTAGTTCAATCCTGCATCCTTCAATAATCAGAATAGAAGACATAAGAGGCCTAAGCTGTCCTTGAGTCAAGGCTCCTGCCCTTTTCAATCATTCCTTATTCCAGCTGATGCTGTAAGGAATAATGAAAATGAACAGTTATAGAAAAGACATGCAGACTTACTATTGTGGGCCAAAGCTTTGAGCAGGCAGTCCAAGCAGCCGTCCACACTGTCTGAAGCGCCGTCTGCTGATGAGAGCTTCAGCGTCTTCAGGGCTTCGCTCAGGTTATCCGCTGATGGAAGAGAAATAACAAACAGATTTCTCTCTTCAAGTCTGCAATTACACAAACTCATTAAAAGACAAAGAACTACTTTTATAAGGCACAGTGTTCTCACGGAGCACGAATCAATCAACATAATAACCCTATAAATCATACTGCAACATATTTGTCTCTAAATTATCAGTATGATCAAAACTTGCATGCCTTCTGTCGTCTGATTGATAGTTTATACATTTTTGGATGTATAGGATCATTTTTAAAAACGTCCACCTTCAGGTTGTGCTTCACGTAAATTTTTGCTGAGAATCGTTATCGAGTTTTATAACGTGAATACACACTACCAGTCAAAAGTTTTTGAACAGTACAGTTTTGTCAAGTCTCTTCTGCTCACCAAGCCTGCATTTATTTGATCCAAAGTACAGCAAAAACAGCAAAATTTTGAAATATTTTTACTATTTAAAATAACTGTTTTCTATTTGAATATATTTTAAAATGTAATTTATTTCTGTGATTTCAAAGCTGTATTTTTAGCATTATTACTCCAGTCACATGATCCTTTAGAAATCATTCTAATATTCTGATTTGCTGCTCAAAAAAACTGTTATTATTATTATTATTATTATGTTGAAAACAGCTGAGTAGAAATTTTCAGGTTTCTTTGATGAATATAAAGTTCAGAATAACAGCATTTATATGAAATAGAAATCTTTTGTAACATTATAAATGTCTTTATGATCATATTTTAATTTTAAACTTAAAGCATCCTTGATCAATAAAAGTCTTAATTTCTATCATTTCTTTCCAAAAAAATAAATTACACTGACTTTTGAATGGTATAGTGGTAATATTACAAAAGCTTTTTATTTCTTTGGATCTTTTTATTAATCAAAAATCCTAAAAAAGTACTCAACTGTTTTAAATAATAATAATAATAATAATAATAATAATAAATGCTTCTTGAACAGCAAATCAGCATATTAGAATGATTTCTGAAGGATCATGTGACACTGAAGACTGGTGTAATGATGCTGAAAATTCAGCTTTGATCACAGGAATAAATTACATTTTATATATATTTAAATAAAAAACAGTCATTTTATATAATAAAAAATATTTCAAAATTTTAGTGTTTTTCTGAACTCTCTGATCAAATAAATGAAGGCTTGGTGAGCAGAAGAGACTTTTTTTTTTAAATATTAAAAATATTACTGTTCAAAAACTTTTGACTGGTAGTGTAAATTAAAACTACAGAGCTTTGATCATAAAACTAAGCATTTAAAAATCTTAAGACATAGAGCGACACATGATATTTATATGTATTTTATGTAAGTAGTCTTCTATACTATAATAAAGATTGACTGATCATATTATATGAGTCATAAAAGCCTGATGTATCAAATATGATACTCAACAAAAACATGCAAACTTTTTTCAGTATTTTGATAAACTTTAATAAACTGTTTTTTTTTTTTTTTAAATGATTTTTCTTCAGATTATTATTTCATGCTTTACAGGGTTAATATGATGATTTTACCAATATTAGAATTACCAACAAAAATTGTGTATGGTTCCACAGTTAGGACCATATTCTCGGGTCCCATAACTCATCTTGTTGATGCTTTAATCCAAAGTTTTCATGCATTCTCTGGAAACTGGACCCATGACCTTGGTGTTGCAAGCACCAGGCTGTACTGTTTGATTCACAGAAACATCTGTCATGATTGGAAGCTCTTTTAATAGGTAGAAGAGCTCAAGTAATATGACAAAGGCAGAAAAGAAGCCAATTAAAGTGTGAATGGTGATTCTAGAATACACTTGTCACTCTAGGGATGGTTAAAGCCAGTGAAGCCTTCTTTCCATTAACAGACTCCAACAAATCACGTCAAGATAAAGGCCAACAGAGACAATGAGTCAGATCTATCATCAGATCACCCGTCTACTTTATATTTAGTCTAGAAAAAAGAAATAAAAGCACAAATTCCCAAGAAGTTTCAGCTGCAAATGAACTACGTCATACTCCTTAAAGAGCACAACTAATACACAAATACTGAACGAACCAGCTCTATATTCCTTAAAAAATAAAATCAAACAAATCAGAAATGTTATAAAATTTGATACAATTCTCTACACAAGTTGGATGTCTTTTCTTTGTGTTCGTTTAGATAGAAAAAATGCGAATCTGAATGACAAATTGTTAAAAACAGCTAACATTACTACATCAAACAAGTTACAATATGTTATAAAATATAACATATATACAATATGACAGATGAAAGTGGGGTTACAGAATCCAGACAAACCTGCTTTTTGGTGCAAATTAATATTTTGTAATTACTATCAAACCTAGGAAAAATAGTAGCTAGCAAACAAAATTAATTACCTTAATCTTGTCTTATCAGAACTGACCAACATTTTCACAGACTGAACATTAATTACTTTTAACTAATTTATTTAAAAAGAGAAAATGCATCATTCATTCAAAAGAAAAACTATGCTGTTCTTTTCTTTTCTGCTTAGCAAGCCTACATTTACTTGATCGAAAGTACAGCAAACACAGTAATATTGTGAAATATTTTTACTATTTAAAATAACTGCTTTCTATTTGAATACATTTTAAAATGTAATATATTCCTGTGATCCAAGCTAAATTTTCAGCATCATTACTTCAGTCTTCAATGTCACATGATCCTTCAGAAATCATTCTAATATGCTGATTTGATCAATATTTAAACCAGCTGAGCACAGATTCTTTAATAAAAGGAAAGATCCAAAGATCAGCATTTAATTAATAAAAAAAAATGCTTTTGTAACATTATACACTGTGCCATTCAAAAGCTTGGAGTCAGTTTATTATTTTTTTTTTTGGAAATAAATTTTAGAAATTAATACTTTTATTCAGCAAGGATGCTTTAAATTGATCAAAAGTGATAATAAAAACATTTATAATGTTACAAAATATTTCTATTTCAGATAAATGTTGTTCTTCTGAACATTTTATTATTAACAAAATGTAGCTTTGAAATCACAGGAATAAATTTTATTTTAAAATATTTTCAAATAGAAAACAGTTATTTTAAATACCAAAAATATTAAAAAATTGTACTGTTTTGCTGTGCTTTGGATCAAATAAATGCAGGCTTGGTGAGCAGAAGAGACTTCTTTAAAAAAAAAAAAAAAAAAAAAAAAAAACATTAAAAATCTTACTGTTCAAAACTCTGTTTTACTGGTAGTATACAATGTATATAAACAAAAATGTACATTTTAATTTAATAAATCTAAGTGACTGCATAAGCCAATGTATAAGAAGTAATATATGAATACTTGTGATCAAAGATTCAAGTCTTTTAAAAGATTAAAAAGAAAAATACTCCACCACAAGAGTGACATTTGACTGACTGGTTGAGGAGGCTTCACATGTGTAGCAGCACAACTGATGACAGAGCTTTTTATTAGTGACAGAGCTTATTATTATAGTCTTAAAGGCGTTTTGGCTTCCGCATTGTGAAGCACATACGAGCATAACAAAAAAAAAAAATGTAGGGCAGGAATTTGGTTATGTTCAATGGATGGAGGCAGATCTGAATTTAAGCTTACATTCGACTGTAAGAAAAATATCTGTTGTTTTCACTAGAAGACCGAGTTATGATATTCTGATTATGAATTATCAAAAAAAAAACAGAAAAATTAAGCTGATTAATCTAACTTTTTTCAGCTCTGTTTTAAAGTCAGCATGAAATCAGTATTGATTCTGTTATTTTCTTGATGCATGTTACTGATCTTATTGTGAATTATTAATCCATGCATTTTTATACTTTTTTTTGACTTGTAATCTGTAATGAAAGTAAAACATTTATAGAATTTCCAGCTGTTTTATTCAGAAAAACACCAATATGCAGTAATATTGGTAGTCAGTTGCAATGTCTGTTTTATATCAACTTCAAGGAGATAAATAGATTTAAACCGGCTCACATAGTACCATGTGTACTGTACATTCTGCTACGATTGTCAGCCACACACATTTTTAGGTCTTGAACACATTTTATTTTCCTTCCCAGAAAAGAAAAATCTGTCACTGTTTCCTCCCCTCATGCCATTTCAAATCTGTCAAACATAAAAAAAGAAATTCTGAGAAATGTTTCAGTGTTTTTTTGTCCATACAATAGAACTCAATGGAACATTCTTAAAAAAAAAAAAAAAAAAAAAATATAGAAGAACTCAGATTTGTAATGCACAAAGATTTTTGGTTGAACCATACCTTTCATAAAAGAAAAGAAAATCTGCAATAAAATACTATGTTTAAGCCCTAAAAACTTGCATAGGTGACAAATGTAGCAGAATATATATGGCATTAATAATAATATTAATCATAACATCAGTTAACAAGAACATATTTCTGCTTTTCTGTCGAAAAACGCTACTTGAGCGTTTCTGACGAGGCTTTGGAGTAAATAAGACAAAACAGGTTGAAAATCACTGCCCCAACCCACCGCAGCCCATCCCTCCATCAGAATATTCAGCGTATGTCTGCTTATATGTGACCTCCTTTTCTGCAGACTCACCATCTTACTGTTTCATGATGATCCTGAATGTTCATATTCATCAGAATCATTTTGACATACATATTCAGTTCAACACACATGCACTGATTGGCACAGCCAAGATTTTCCAGTATCTAGTTCACATATTTGTGTCAAGTATTACATCAGAGGCTGTCAATCACACAAGGCTGTGATGCACTGGGGATGTCTAAGAAATAAAAACTGTGTTGTTAACACCAAACTTCATTCTCTGGATGCACTGCAGATTTAAATACTCATTTTTTAAAGCACTGGTGATCATGCCACCAAACCAGATCAATATAATTAGCCCAAAAATGAAGGATGCAGGATGATGAGCATGTGTGGTCCTGTTGTGCATTTGTGAATATTCCATGGCAACGTTACATCACAGCCTCTCTGAAGGATGGGCTCTCAAGATGAGTTTGTCCACATAAGCACATAATGTGACACGGACACGCTCTGGTTGTGGCTCAAAACCATTAGTTACTGTCTGAGCTACTCACACACTTACTAGTGTGCATTTATCATGTGTAAATAATAAATACTGATTATGAGGAGTTCATATTCTCCACCAGAAATGTGCAAACCTTCATGTTTCGCTTTACTTACCCATCTGGCTAATGTGTGTTACAGTCCAAACGGGCTCCAAGTGTAGTCTCTGGAGGACTAACTGTGCTGGTTATCTTGAGGCGGGTACCGGATCGGTTTTGGTTCGCTTGTCAGACAGATATCCGGGCAAGGCCCACCTTAACCCACGCTGCTCCGGTGAAAACAGCCTCTACCGCTCCAGATGTACCGGGGAGAAGCATACAACCGGGCGGAACCCCTCTGCGCTGATGTCGGGGATTACGTTATTTTATCCGACGAGATAAATGCTCATGTGCATCAAAATAAAACCAGGACTACTTCAGATGCACTTCCTTCTAGCGAGCGAGCTGTCTGATTCTCCGCACAGCAGACGAACGCGGTGACGCCCCGCCTTCCTCTCAGCTGATTGGTTTGTGACCCGCACAGAAGGTTCTTGTCGCGACGCTGATTGGTAGAGTATGTTGTCGATAAAACAAGCCACGCCCTTTGAGGGTTTGCTCGAGTCTGATGGTCATGTTGCTTATATTACAACTCAGATATGAGATGGGAAGACTTGTTTACGCGAATCGGTTCTTTCGAACGGTTCGCTTTAAATAACCGGTTACAAAAAAATAAAAATAAAAAAAATAAAAAAATAATAAATCAGTGTTTCATTTGCGTCATGACGTAATTACGTCATCACGTGGTCAGTACAGCTGTTTGTTAGGTCTCGTTTCGATTAAGTTTTCTTAGTAGTAAAAATGTTTGTCATTTAATGTGTCCCAATTGAGCGTTTGCATCAGTCGTTCAGTTCATAGAATACGGCTTAAATATAGATAGCAGTTGTTTTAAATGCTGTTTTTAATTTCGTTTCATTTATAACATATGCTATTAAGATAAACTCTTTTAGCTCCATGAACTGGTGAGTTGTATTGTTTACTTCATTTTTTAAATCAAATTTATTAAAACAACATAGGCGAATGTCAACGAGTTTTATTCACACCACTAAATAATAATAATATTACACCCTCTACTGGACATTTTTGTGAAGTAAATCATTAAAGCAACTTTTTTGAGTACGTGTAGAAAATACCCGATATTCTTTACCAGTTCTGTAACTGTGAAAATAAATTTACAGCTATTAAACTATATTATAATGATACATAGATTTACTATATTATTATAGGTCTAATGTCTGATTTTAATGACACAGTAGGCAAATAACTCCATATTTATTAATGCAAATTCTCATCAGCAGTACCTAAATTAATTATATATAAATAAAAGGACTAAAACACATTTAATTTTGTAGAATTTATTTAAAATTTGATTTACCACCTTTATATGAAACACTAAACATCTGTTAGATTTGTAGTAAAGCAATGCTTATTTGTTATTTTCAACATGTTCAGCATGAGCTATTGAATTTGCAGACGAACTTATGAACTAGTCAACTATTAAACTATTAGATTAACTATTAGTAGCTATTAAATTAAATATCACATTAAATATTGCATTGCATTGCAAAAGGAGATATTAGTTGAGGGGAAAAAATAATGCAAAAAAATTTAATAAACAAAAAATTAGACTAGCTGATTCATGAAAAAAGCTTATTGTTTTATCAGGTGTGTCTTTTACTATATATTATTAAAAACGCAAGCAGTCTCTCTTCATCACTACACTGGCTCTTCAGCTGCAAACACAATACACACACTATAAAGTTCAATGTATATTGTATTAAACGTTGTGCTAAATATATTGTATTATCAGTGCATTATATTGTATCGTTTCATTTGTACAACAATCCTCAAAAACAAATGTAGATGGCCTGACCTCACAAGTGACATTAAATTGAACTTGACATTTGTAATATAAAATGGACTGCCACAGCAGCCCTCAGCACAGGATGGCAGCATTGCATATAGTTTCACTGTAGCTGTGTTTAGTATAAAGATAAATATGATGAGTAAAATAAAGTAAAATGTTGTAATACCACTGATCTATAGACCAATTTCGAGTAGACGTCACAGTGACGTCACTTGCAGCTGCGCGCGCATGGTGGTTGCAGAAAAACACTGGTAGCGAATGGAGGTAAACGGGTAAACTCCATGGAATAAGAGAAACAAATATTTTTGTGCCTTTTGATGTCAAAATCGGAATGCTAATAATTTTTTTATACAATACTGTAGTCAAAGACGGCATTTGAAGCTAACGCAGACGTTTAAACTGACACACTATGGATGAAAACTGCTATGATTA
>JAHKKF010525712.1:0-19579 GCA_019740295.1 Labeo calbasu
ATATAAATTTTTTGTTTTATTTAATTTTGTAGTCTATATAAATTAATATAAAAATATACTAAATATATATATATATATATATATATATAAAATAAAAAAATAACAATTATTGCCTTGGCATCCAGCTGAAATATTTAAGGCTGTTTCTGAAATGGGAAAAAAATTAATTAAAAGGTGATTGCAACTTTTTTTCTGAGTTCGTATCTCACAATTCCCTTTATTTTTTCTCGAATTGTGAGATAAAAATAAGTGTTTTTATTTGTATTTTTTCCCGTTAGATTCCGTGGTGGAAACAAGCCTCCATTAAAAATAAAATGAGTGTGTTTTATGTACTTTATATTATTTGTTCATTGTTTTTTTTGTTTTTTTAAATGTATAGTTTCAATTTCTGTCAACTATTATAACCCCGGTTCATTGCAGTGTTTTAGACTTCCTTGTATAACTTAGTGTTGTTTGTTTGATTTTATTTGGTGTAAATGAATCCATTCATTTTTATTTCTATCACTCTAACTTATATTTTGTGCCAGGTAAATATTGATCTGACGGCCAAAAACAATTTATATAATATAACAGTTACAAAATTTAAGAAGATCGGCCTATTCTGCCACCCCAGCATATAACAGCCAGTTCTATATTTTGCTAGTAACTTGTAGCTTAACTATCTCACAAACAGCTTGTGGACAAACAAGTTTTAAAGTCACTTTCCCAGACATTTTAGTGATGTTGACATGTGATTGCATTGATTGACAGGTTGATCTAACATATACAAAAGTTTTGCACAAAGCTAGTATCTTGTTCCTTGTGTGTGCAGAGACCTAGGAACCAAACACATTTGTGACCCTGGACCACAAAACCAGTCATAAGGGACTTTTTTTTTTTTTTAATCAAAGCTGATGTATTGTTTGTTAGGATAGGACAAAATTTGTAAAATATTTGTAAATCTGGAATCAGAGGGTGCAAAAAAATCTAAATATTGAGAAAATCGCCTTTAAAGTTGTCCAAATTAAGTTTTTAGCAAACTAATTAAAATTAAGTTTTGATTTAATTACGGTAGGAAATTTATAAAATATCTTCATGGAACATGATCTTTACTTAATATCCTAATGATTTTTGGAGTAAAAGAAAAATCAATAATATTTTTGGATATTGCTACAAATATACCCGTGCTACTTAAGACTGGTTTTGTGGTCCAGGGTCACGTTTATGAACGGTCGAGTTACTGCAGTCACCCATGTCAGAATCTGAGTCACTACTCACGTCCACCACTAGATGGCAGAGTCCCTCCGTCTTCAACCAAATGCAGCACTGCCGTGAAATGCTCACCTCTCAGCAGTTTACACACACCACTAAACTTGTTTGTGATTTCAGTGCCATCTCCAGGGATACCATAATATGTGTCTAATTTTACCCGCTCTGTAGCATTATCTGTTAAAATGGTTTGAGACCGTTGAGGATGAAAAGTATTTAGATTAAATGGCTCCCTTAAAAAATGCTCAAAGCTACATCACAGTTTTTCTGTTACCTTTAACTATCCCAGCTTGATGTGCACAGTCAACGGTAAGCAAGCTGATCCCCAGAACGTGTAAAGCGTGATTTTTGTGTATGATTGCTTTGTTTGTTTGTTCATCCCTACCAGCTCCACCGGGCAACGGTGCCTCAAACAGACGTGAGTTTACATTGATTCGGCATTCGCAGACGCTTTTATCTAAAGCAGCTCCATCAGTAAGATGTCTTTAATCCCAGACTGTTGCTTCCGGCTAAACTATGAGTCCTCTATCCATAATAATGCTTTCTCCAGTGAAAACGTTTTCTCACCTGGATCAGGAGAGAAATTGGGGTTTGCACGTCAGTCGCGGTTTGGCCAGTTACCCGGATGCGCGGCCACACTGGCGATACTCGGATGTAAACAACAGCATGGATTGCACGGTTAATGTACTACTGAATACTTTTTTTCTGCTATTTTATACTGTCTAAACATGGAAAAAACGTGTGGAAGCTGATAAATCATGTAGAGAAGGACTTTGTAATCAGGAATACGTACGAGCAGTATTAATTAAAATATTAGCCTAATATTTCACCAACCGACCGGACATGGTAAGAATGAACACAAATGTTGTCAAGATTCTTGCACTGGAAATCTTGGTTCAGTTTGGCCAACCACAGACGCCTTTTGTTCCTCAGACAGTTTTTTGCATTCTTTACCTTGATTTGTTATAACTTTTAGGCAGTTTGTTTTTTCCATTCTGACCGATTAGTACAGCCCAAAACATGACAATAATTGACTGTTTTTAGCAGCAATTATGAGCAGAATATTAGAGTTTCGTAAGGTTCAGTGGCATTGTTTATGTAAAAAAAGACTATATCCACAGATCAAGCACTGTTAAAAGCCAACAAAACAAATATGTTGATGGATTTTGATGTTAGAGGGCAACAGACAATGGACTTTTTTTATTTACTGGTGGAAGCATTATTATTGATTATTTAAACGGAAGCAGTGGTTTAAAGTTAAATTGCTTTAAGATGGATTTGTTTCTTACAAAAATGCATCTCTTCTCTTCACAAGGTGTTAATTGATAGACCGGAGTGGTGTGGATTACTTGTGATCTTTTTATCAGCTGTTTGGACTCTCATTCTGACGGCACCCATTCACTCCAGAGGACCCATTGGTGAGCAAATGGCGTCATGCTACATTTCTAAATTTTCAAATGAGATTTGAGAGCTTTGGACAGTCTTTTCATTTTAGGTGACCAATTTTATTGACATAAATTGCTACAGTGTTGTGGTCTGGCCTGCTGGCTTCTGTGGTGATTTGGCACATTTCACACAGAGGTTTTCCATTTTGCAGGATATGTGCTAAAAACACTTTCTGGAGTGATTTGCCACTGACCTGTGTCCAATTTGTAGATGTCAGAATCGGATACTTTTCCCCCGTTCCATATCAAAGCAGCATCTGTTTCAATACTTGCCTAAAAATATCAGCGTAATGGTTTCCTGATGCTCATCTCCTCAGAACAGAAGCAAGGGTGATGAAAACCTGCCTGACAGGAATATTACTAAAAAGTGTTCCCCTCTCTTTCTTTTTTCTCTTTGATCGCAGTTTCTTTGGGGGATATTGGGGGAAAACTTGGCTTTCAGAGTCCTGTTTTCAGGCCTGAAAAAACATTTGCACTGCACACTTGCGAAAGGCTTGTTTTTTCTGTCTTTTTTCTACAATTGAAGCTTTGTTTTATTATTTATTTAAGGAGTACATGCACTGAGTGTTAGTAATTTGCTAATTTGTCTGATTTAAGCATTGTTATTTGATGTGAACAACCCTTGAGAAATGCATGCATGTGCTTTTGATCCTGTGGTTCAGTGCATTTGTAGTCATTTGAGTGCATTTTAAACTTTAATGAGTCACATCGTACTGGCGAATATCAGACTCTGAAACAAAAATCCCACACATCTTGGTGAATCAGCTGAGAATCCATCTGGAAAATCTGTTCAGTGTGTGTGACAGAAAGAGAAAAGCAGTACCGTCTATGCTGCTGAGTCACCTAAAGTGTTGAAATGGCACTTACATGCATTTTCTATGGTTTTAGATGTGAAATATATAATTAGACTGCCTGGGTTATTTATACATGCACTTCATTTTGTGGACCGCTAGTCCAAAAAACATTTTTTGACTGCAGGTTCAACCTAAATCATGAATATCGGCCATATCGGCAGCACGGAACGTAAACAATGCCACTGGAACAAACGAAACCGGCATATTTTTCTGATTATTGCAGCTGAAAATGGTCAATTATTGTCATGTTTTGGGCTGTACTAATTGGCCAGACTGGGAAAAACATTCACAATCAAGGAGAAGAGTGCAAAGAAACTGAACCTTGACAACATCTGTGTTTGTTCTTATCATTTCCGGTCTCGTAGGTGAAATATTGGGCTAATATTTTAATATATACTGCTCGTATGTATCTTTACCACATTTCAACTTTACTTTATCAAAATATTTTGCCCTTTCCTGCTTACTAAGTCCTTCTCTATATGATTTAGCAGCTTCCGCATTTTTTTTTTGTGGTATAGACAACATAAATTAGCAGAACAGCATATTTAGTAGTACATGCTATTGTTATTATAATATATTACAAGCTTTGTTTTGGTATGTAACATCATGTAACAACATGTCTTATCCATAATACATGTACTTCTGTGTGTTATTTTTAAATAAATTAATACTTTTATTCAAGGAGGATGCATTAAATTGATCAAAAAAACAGTAAAAACATTTATAATTTTACAAAAGATCCTTAAAGTCCTCGAAAAATTCCCCAAAATAAATAATTAAGTGCTTAAATTGTAATAATACTTCACAATATTACTGTTTTATTTTTCCATCTAATAAATGCAGGCCTTTAAATAGTTTTAAAAAATGTAAATATAAAATTTATTTTCTTTAGAAATAAAATGTTTGCAACTTTAATGTACGTTTTCTCAACAGGTTGCTGTAATCCTGGTTAAATTACACACTGGTAGGTAAATAGGTCATTGGTGAGCCGGTCTGTGTCATAGCCTGTGTTTAAAGTGAGATCACAATGACAGATTATTGCTCATTAACTGGTTCCGTCTATTGATGTCTGTTGTTGCTTCAGCAGGTGCGGCAGTCAAAAAACAAACACAGGTGGTCTAAAGATCTGAGAGGAGCCTTTGTTGTCCATGCGGTGGTGAGGATTCTTGCTTTAAATAAAATGGAATTAAATAATAAAAGTTAGACACATATCCTGGAGTATGTTTAGTCCCTGTGTATTAATTACATACATCTTCATAGATAATAACATGCATAGTTTTTCTAATATATTTGCTTATGTAAGGATTCTACATCTGAAGTGTGTAAAACTGCATTTCTTTCTTCTGTGGAACACAAAAGAAGAAAGACAATGTGAAACAAACAACATAAGAGCTCACTGACGTCCATTGTACACACTTAAAAATAAAGGCTCCAAAGGGGTGTTTTTGCAGTGATGGCATAGAAGAACCATTTTTGGTTCCACAGAGAACCTTTCAGCGAACAGTTCTTAAAAGAACCATTTTTAAGAACATTTGAAAGAACTAAAGAACCATTTCTGCATTTGAAAGGTTCCATGGATGTTCAATGTTCTTCATGGAACCATCAATGCCAGCAATGAGTGAATGGAGAAAAATAAAACACTGCAACATTTCTCTAAATATCTTTTATGTTCTACAAAAGAAAGTCATGCAGTTTTGGAACAACATGCGGGTGAGAAAATAAGAGAATTTTCATTTTTGGGTGGACTGTCTCTTTATAATCAATGGATGGATTCAGTCAAGAAACCATTTTTTACTCCATAGAATTCTTAAGTGTTTATATGTGACCCTGGACCATAAAACCATGAATAAATAGGCTTTCCATTGATGTATGGTTTGTGAGGATAGGACAATATTTGGCTGAGATACAACTGTTTGAAAATCTGGAATCTGAGCAAAAAAATCTAAATATTGAGAAAATTGTCTTTAAAGGTTCAACTATCCAGGTTCTAAGCAATGCTTGTTACTAATCAAAAATTAAGTTTTGATATATTTACGGTAGGAAAGTTACAGAATATCTTGGTGGAACATAATCTTAATATCCTAATGATTTTTGTCATAAAAGAAAAATAATTTTGACCCATACAATGTATTTTGGACTATTTCTACAAATATACCCGTGCTACTTGAGACTGGTTTTGTGGTCCAGGGTCACACATGTGTTTTGTGTGTGTGTAATATTACAGGTTCTGTAGATCACTCTATATAGTTGAGAACTAGAAGTACATTTTCATATTCGAGAACAAAAACATTATTTAAAAAAATCTAATTATAATATTAATTTTTAAGAGCGTAATCATAATTAGCTCCATTTTATAGCAAAAGAAGTCTAAGGAGGGTGCTCTCGAGTAGCTATTAAAAATCATATTGCTTAGAGGCTGGTCTTTCACATCTCAGAAGACTTAATGAAGATGTAAAATACATTTAATTCAAGCACTGAGATGTTTCTCTTGAAACCAAATAAGACGCAAACCAAATATGTTTGAAATTGAGATTTATACATCATATGAAAGCTGAATAAATACGCTTTCCATTGACGTTTGTTAGAATAGGACAGTATTTGGCTGAGATACAACTATTTGAAAATCTGTAATCTGAGGGTCCAAAAAAATCTAAATATTGAGAAAATCACCTTTAAAGTTGTCCAAATGAAGTACTTAGCGATGCATATTACTAAACAAAAATTCAGTTTTGATATATTTATGGTAGGAAATTTACTAAATATCTTCATGGAACATGATCTGTACTTAATGCCCTAATGATTTTTGGCATAAAAGAAAAATCGATCATTTTAACCCATACAATGTGTTTTGGGCTATTGCTACAAATGTATCCGTGGTACTTAAGACTGGTTTTGTGCTCAAGGGTCACATATGTTAGTTTATATTGAAATGTGATATTGAAGAGTGCCTTCTGTATAGTTTGAGACATTTGTTGAGATCTCCACTAAAATCTCAGAGGACGTCTGAAATTAATAGGGTGTTTTTCTCTGGGGAAAATTTCTTCTGTCTATTTGCTATCCATTTAATCTATAGGAGAAACAGTTGAGATATTAATTAGGCCTAGATCTAATTATGCGAGTGTGTATACGTTGCCTAACTGAACGCATGTGTGTGTGCGTGCGTGTGTGTGAGGGAGAGAGAGAGAAAGAGAGAGCGAGAGAGATCCATCCCCCCTCTTGGATGGTTAGGTGCCTCAGTCTGAAGCCCGCGGATGAAGCTGGTGTTTACGCAGCGCTCTCACCGTCTCACCGGTGGATGTAAATATCAGTTTATAGACAGCAGAACGCACAGTCTGATTCATGTGCATCGCCAAAGGAACCACTGGAGAGTCGCTCCGCTCCAGACTGCAGGAGGATGCATGGCGTTATTAACCATCCCCGAAACCATTTAAGGATCCTCAGACATTGATATCTTCATATGCACGTGAACCATCTGCATCTGAAAGGCTTTCAGCGGGCGGACACACACGCTGCGCTGTGCGTCTTAACGCAGGACTGCTCTTTTGGACCCGTGCCACGGTTGTCTGTCTCCGTCCGATCACCCAACCACACCTACCCGTTATATCCTCGCCGAATTACAGCATTGGCGCCCGCACACCGGATCCCGACAGATCCTGTCGCGAAAAGGGACATTGTGTCTGCGTGAGCGGGTGGAAGAACGCGGATCCACTGCGCTATAAACGCCCGGTGCGCACCGGACCCGCTCAAAGACGCCCGTGTCGGACCGATATGTCAGCCCGGTGCCTGTGATCGCTTGGGAGGAGAGGCAGGTGAAATTATCAGCTTTGTCCCGCATCCTGCGCCAAGAAGGAACGCATCACCTTGAGGATTTAAACACACCGACATCCAACTTACCAGGTGAGCCGGTCAATCATATTAGCGATTTAATGCACATCAAAGTCAGAATTTAACTTTTTTTTAAAAAATTATTGTTAAGTAAATTAGTTTCTAAGGTGTGATTTCATCACAAACACTTCATGTTAGCTCTGCGGAGGTGCTGAAACCTCAATTACTGGCCTAAAATATTAGGAATGACCGGTAAATATGCGTCTTTTGCCTCTAAATATATGGAGTTCTTTGTCACTCATCCATGCATTTTTTTGTCTTGATCCCTTGTTAATTTCTGACCATGATGCACATTTGATCTTGTAGAAGGTTCATCAAGTCAATACATCCACCCTAGTCATAAAATCCTGGAGGAATATCTATGAAACAGCATTAAGGTTTGAAACCAAACTTAATGGGATCCGGTAAGAATCCTTTAGGAATCAAACCCAAGGATAAACTAAAATTCCTCCAGGATGTTTTGGGATTAAACATGTCTGTTGTATATGAGCGCTCTACTTATTGTAATGGAATAATGTCTTGCTATTGGGCGGTTGAAGGAAATCACATGGAAGCTAAGAGGTTGTGAAAGATTTTCCTTACATTCCTTTTTATAAAGGCATTGATTCTGTTGGCGATGTACAAGTCTTTTTAGTAACCATGGGTTTCTGAAAGATTATGGTTAATCAAGTAATATTTAGTTAATGTATATATATATACACACACTAGTCAAGGAGAAATATATAGTGGATATATATACTGGAATATTGTCATTCGAAACCAACCTTAATAGGATCCAACAGGCTTTCCGGGATTTTTTTAATTCTTAGAGTCTTAATGGATATTGTGTAATCTTTTTCAGAGCTTTATATTTCTTGTACTGGAATGATGTTTTGCTGCTGGACATTCAAAGGAAATCACATGGATTTGTTTTGATTCTATAGGTAGTTTGGAAGATCTAGTGTTTCATTTTGCATGAAAATTCCAATTGGAATCCTTTAGACTTGCTTTGAAATCATTATGGAATTCTGTTCACATCCCTTTAGGAATTCTAACCAGGTGTAGCTGGTTGATAATGCTTATTTCATCTCGTTCAGAGCTTGTTGGCTGTTGGCTTTCAGTAGCATGTCTCATAGTTCATGCATGCATGATCCATATCTTGCAAAACTGTTTAGTTTGTAATTTGCTCACGTGCAGGGGTGAGCGATCGGATGCGGTGTGGCTTTCATTGGTTCGTCGTTCTATTGTTGTGAACGCATGCATGCACACTCCAGGCCTGCTGATGCTTCATAATTCTGCGGCTCTTGCTGGTAATAAACAAACCTCTCCAATGCCAGGCTTATGTAAAGCACGTTTCGCATGTCAACAGAGTTTCTGAAGACAAAAGCTTTCATGTATTGGCTTGGAGTATAGGGGATCATTTCACCATGTGCTTTGGGATATACATGCATGACTGAAATGCAATCACCACCTGAATTTGGCTTTTGTCCCTTGCGCTCTACATGTGATGATTGTTGAGTTTGTTGCTCTAGTAGTTTTGCATTATTTATAAGCAGTTGGTTAAGAGGAACTGCTTATCCTGTTTCCAAGGTAAACCTGCCAATTTAAAGGTAAACTTAACTAGGAACAAACTTTAAAATGCCCTTATGGTGGTACAATGGTACAGTGAGGCTGTCAGAAGGTAATACCATGGTATACAATGGAAACGTATGATTACCCTCACAAAAGCTTATTTTTTTAATTCTTATTTTTCTTATTTTATTTTTCAGTCCATGAATATCAGTTAATGTTCTTTTTTTTATTTTATTTAACATTTTATTATTTTATTATTTTATTTTATTTATTTAAACTAAATAAATAAACGTTCCGAGCAATGCCATTGTCAAAAATATTTTATTTATGAGCAATAGTATAGTTCTAAATTAAAAATGACTATTAATAACTGTAAAAATGTGTCATTTTTCAATTCATGCATTAAAACATTACGATAAATCATTATTTAATATTTTGTAATGGTACTATAGAGTTTCAGTTGTGTGCCATATATTTAATTATTTAAATTTATTATTATGATTTTTTTTTCTAAATAAATAAATAAATAAATGTCATGTCATGAGCAATCCCAGGGTCAAAAATATTTATTTTATTATTTATTTATTTATTTATTTTATCAGGAACAACACACTTTAATAACATGAATATATTTAAGTTATTATTATTATTATTATTATTATAAATAAATAAATGTCATGACCAATCCCAGGGTCAAAAATATTTTTATTTTATTTTATTTTATTTTATTTTATTTTATTTTATTTTATTTTATTTCGGGAACCACACACTTTAATAACATGACTATATGTAAATTATTATTATGATTTTTTTTTTTTTTTTANTTTATTTTATTTTATTTTATTTTATTTTATTTCGGGAACCACACACTTTAATAACATGACTATATGTAAATTATTATTATGATTTTTTTTTTTTTTTTTACTAAACAAATAAATGTCATGAGCAATCCCAGGGTCAAAAATATTTTTATTTTATTTTATTTTATTTTATTATTTCAGGAACCACACACTTTAATAACATGACTATATGTAAATTATTATTATGATTTTTTTTTTTTTTTTTTACTAATGTCATGAGCAATCCCAGGGTCAGAAATATTTTATTTATTATTATTTGTTTTTTTTTGTTTTTTATTTGTTTTTATTATTATGTTTTTTATTATATCATGTGTTATTATTTTATTTTTTTAGTACTGCAAAAAGGATTAAAGCAGCTATATATAATATACTCATGATGGCTGAAACGGTAAACAAGACCTAAAAGAAAACCGACACATCTCTCCATGAGGCAGTATCTTCCTAAGAATGACAGAATTGTCCTACACCAAGATGTTGTAAAAAACTACCTTGCCTGTAACTGCCTGTTGTTGTGTATTTTTTGCTGACGTGCCGTCTTTGCCCTCTTAGGCGCTGCATGATTTATTTATATTATTTATTTATTTGTACCCATAGGTTCCATGACTTTGAAAAATAAATCATATGTAAGGACAGCCTGGAGACGTGCAGGGGAGAACATAATGTTTAGATAGACGATAACATCTACAGATAACAGTGGAAACATACGCTAGCTGCATGTTGTACAGGTGATGTGAGCTGAAATGTTTGTGTTTACAGTGCACAGTAAATAACAAAATGTTATGTTGCTTGTCTGTGCAAAACTCTTCACCACGATGCTAATGTGTTCTGGGCGGTTGCCAAAGTGTTGTTTCTTTTAAAATATCCAATGTTAATTGTAATAATTCCAAATTATGTTACATTTTTTCTATTAAAACAACAAAAAGGCTTTTGCATTGTAGAATAGAGCTTTTGTAAGTGCGTTTATTCAGCAACCAATTGCAAATAAGATTTGCAAGATTCATGGCTGGATGGATCTGTTGCAAATATTGCAAGCGATTATGCCTAAATAATTAAGAGAAGCAGTAATAGTGTAAAGTATTCAGCCCTAATTGAAGATCTAATTTATATCAAGATGCATAACAAAGTTTTTTTTTTCTAGGGTTTACTTTCTGTGGTGGTGAGTGGAAGCTACAACAAATATCATTTTTGCTTTCCTGTTCCATGCTTTCCTCTATTTGTTAATGCCAGGGTAGCACAGTGTTGTAAATGTACATTAATTGTAGTGCTGTTAAATGATTAATCGCATCCAAAATAAAGGTTTTTGTTTACATTTCTGTATATATACACACACACACACACACTTGGGTGCAAACTTTGAGTGATAATTTGCCTGTGTGTAATTATTATGTATACATAAATACACACAAATTAATGTATATATTTAAGAGAAATATGTTATTTATGTACAAAATATTTTATTTATATATAATATAAATTATATAAAATTATAATAAATACATATACTTGTAAAAATTTCTTAAAAATATGGAGGAATGTGTTTTTATATACACATAATAATTACACACAGTACACACACATATATTAGGCAAACTCAAACTTTTATTTTGTATGCAAGTAATCGCAATTAATCGTTTGACACCCCAAATAATGCACATATACAGTATATTTTTAGAAAATATTTACATGTATTTACATGTATATATTTATATTCATATAACTGATATTATATATAAATATATTTAATATATAAACATATTTTTCTTAAATATATACATGCATGTACACACATGTGTGACCATGGACCACAAAACCAGTCATAAGGGTCAATTTTTTGAAATTGAGATTTATATATAATTTGAAAATTTCATAAATTAGCTTTCCATTGATGTATGGTTTATTAAGATAGGACAATATTTGGCCGAGATGCAACTATTTGAAAATCTGGAGTTTGAGGGTGCAAAAAAATCAAAATATTGAGAAAATCGCCTTTAAAGTTGTGCAGATGAAGTTCTTAGCAATGCGTATTACCAGTCAAAAGTTTTGATATATTTACGGTAGGAAATTTACAAAATATCTTCATGGTACATGATCTTTACTTAATATCCTAATGATTTTTGGCATAAAAGAAAAATAGATAATTTTGAGCCATACAACGTGTTACTGGTAGAAATAAATTGCTACAAATATACCCGTGTTACTTAAGACTGGTTTTGTGGTCCAGAACAAAACTTATTTATGAGTGACTAGATTTGCTAGATTTACGGTGTTTCTAACTGTGGAAATGCGCCACCGCAGTCTGTGAAAAGAGTCCATAGAGAGAAAAGGAGTGAATGATAAAACCCAGAGAGAAGTTGGATGTGGTCTATATATACTTGTGAATCCAATTATGCGTTTGTTGCTTGCCGATTGCGAGATGCTTTGTTAGAGTGATTGTTATTCACAAAACTGGAAACGATAACAAGATTTTCCGAAAAAATGCTTCCTTTTCCAAGATGAGCTGGCTGCGGTCTGCAGCAGACAAGCTGAATGAGTGTGTGTGTGCTTATATGTGTGTGTGCAAAAGAAAGACATAAAGATACATGGATTGAGCCAGAATTACTTGAGAAGGATTGATAGTGCATTTGTGTAAGAGTTGTGTCAGTGTCTATGTGTTTGTTGGACAGAAAGGCAGGGTAAACAGAGCAACAGAGCAGGTCTCGATGTGTGTGAGAGTAAGACACACACATACACACACAGAAAGTGAGACAGGGCTTGACTCTCTCCGACTGACTAGCTGTGAATAGCCCCCCTGTTATCTCTGCAGTGCACACAGACAGCAGCGCAGCAGGCCAGCCAGGCAGGTGCTGCACAAAAATAGCAGGTGTCTGTTCGGGTTAATACACATAGTCCCCCCTTCCCGTCTCTCCCGGGGGCCGAGCACCCATCGCTAGGGTGCGGCAGCGCAGAGGAGGCCCTCCTCCTCCTCTTCATGCACCGCAAGCACGAGTGACCAAGGGTGACGTCTCGCCCGTTGTCCGCAACTTGTTGCGTGTGACGGCCGGCCTTGTCCGCTTTCGTGGTCCACGGACCGAAGGATTGCTCTCGTCTTTCAACAATAAAGGAGGATTTAGAGCTCAAGGTGTTTTTTGGATGTGTGCACATCTGTGTGTGTGTAACTCAGCCGGAGGATGTATTTTTATTGCTCAGCCGTTGCTCTTTCATCACTCAGGAGACTTAATTGAGTTCTCAGTTGTGTGCCATTTAGGTTTCAAGTAGCTTGGTGAAAAAAGTCCCAATAAAAGTAGACAAATGAGATGTGCTTTATTATTCATTGAGCTGTTATAGCTCAGATCATTTCATTTTAGAAGAATTTTATGTTTTTTATTGTTTAATGATCTCTTTTGAAACTTTATATGTGACCCGGGACCACAATTTTTTTGGAAATTGAGATTTATACTTCATTTGAAAGCTGAATAAAAAAGATGTATGGTTTGTTAGAATAGGACAATATTTGGCTGAGATACAATTATTTGAAAATCTGCAATCTGAGGGTGCAAAAAAATCTAAATATTGAGAAAATTGCCTTTGAAGTTGTCCAAATAAAGTTCTTAGCAATGCATATTACTTACAATGCATAAAACTTATGATTTGAAATATTTACGGTAGGAAATTTACTAAATGTTTTCATGGAGCTTTACTCAATATCCTAACGATTTAAAGAAAAATAAATAATTTTCACCCGTACAATCTATTTTTGGCTATTGCTACAAATATTACCCGTGCTAAATAAAAAATAACATTCACTTAGAAATAGGTGATAAATTTTACGATTAATTACAAAACAAAAGTAATACATTAAATTAAACATGAAATTTGGAAGTAGAATTACTGAAGCAGTATTTTCTTATAAAACAAACTCCAATTATCTTTGTTGTTCTATATATTTTATATATATATTTTATAACTCTGAAAAATCATTTTTGCGGTGTCTGTTATGTTACTTCTTGCACATTTTGCAATAGGAAGAAGGTTTTTTAGTCATTTTAAATCTGTTAATTATTGAAAGGTAAAGAACCATCATCATAGTCAAAATGTTAAAATTTTTTTCTGGACTGCACAGATTTTTAAGTAAATAGACAAGTTTTTATTATGCTTTTAAGTCATGTATTTTTTTTGTTGTTGTTGTTGTTGGGAAAAAAAGTATTACCTGAATGTGTTTTAGATTTTTTTTGTCTTGTTTTAATCATTAAAGCATTAAAGGGATAGTTCACACAAAAATGACAATTTGATGTTTATCTGCTTACACCCAGGGCATTCAAGATGCAGGTGACTTTGTTTCTTTAGTAGAACACAAACGAAGATTTTTAAGTCAAACCGTTGCAGTCTGTCAGTCATATAATGGCAGTCAATGGCTACCAAATCTTTGAGAGTAAAAAAAAAAACATACACAAACAAAACCAAATTAAACCCTGCGACTCATGACAATACACTGATGTCCTAAGACATGAAACGATCGGTTTGTACAAGAAACTGAACAGTATTTATATATATATATATATATATATATATATTTTTTTTTTTTTACCTCTGATTCACTGTTATGTCCTGCTGTCCTGAGCGCATGCACAGCATCTGCCGCGTGACGCATGTACACGCTCAGCTGTAGTATATGTAGTAGTATAAGCGTCGGAAGCAATCTCTGTGCAAAGTGTAAACAATGAGTGACGTATAAGCGCAGATCGGTTCTGGCGCTTGCGTATAGTACGCCAATTGGTGTAGGATTTACTATGAAACTATTTTTACTCACAAACTTCTAGATTTCACAATAGAAATAGAAAGTTTGAAATAGTATTTTTTGTAAAGCATAGTTCAGTAATCTGTTTTATTTGCAACCTTCAAAACAAATTTTTTGACATTTTAGTTTACAAATGTACAAAAATGTTTTTGTGATTAAAGTATTGTGTAAGGAACCATGGGAAAAAATGTCAACAGCCCTTCCCAAAATCATATTTTCTGTGAACGAGAATGGGAGTTGTTGGTATTTTATTCATTTCACCTGGAAACTGCAGTGAATTGTGTGTAGGTGTTTTGTTTGTTTGTTTGTTTGTTTTTAAGTTTTGCAGAAATGTAGATAGAGTCATATTGTAGATGGAGGTATATTCTCAATTCTTTCCTGGAGAAGCAAACAAGATATTAAAGAGATGTCATATGTGAATAGATTCTTGCTTTTGAAAACTTCAGTATTGCAGTTTGAAGTCTCTGTTTGCTTTCCATTTAATCTCATAGCTGTCTTTTGCTAGCAGTAGCAATATTAAAGACATGTTTTTCTTTTTTATTGCAATTCATAACTTTCTCCCTCTGAACGCTTCAGTAGTTTTCAGTTGAAAAAACAGTAAAACTGTTTTCTGTTTGAACGCTAGTTATATTTTAGAAACTCTTGCTTTCGAATCCAATATGTTTCGGTGTCAGAGGCCAAGAACGGACTGATATTAAATCATTAAGTATTGACAGACTGGATTCACAGGGAGAGATACAGAATTATGGGAGTGCATCAAACACATTTAGAGAAAATTCATTTGACAGTCTATTGATCCTCAAAGACTTTGTTCTCTCTACTTCCTACAGATATCGCAATTGGTTAACTGCAAGGCAGCGATATTTTCCCTGAGAAGACTTTAGGCACGTAAAACATCCCCAATTGTTTGCACAGCTTTGAATTCTTCTTCCAAATTCACACTACATGTACGCCTGTGTCCAGTGAGGCGCCTCGCATCCAAGTGATGTTCTTAAAACAGTGTCCTACTCGCCAGCACAGTTGAGAGGGCTTCAATTATCTCTACGTGCCGTTTGAAAGTTCACATGGGTCACCTTGAGTCATCTGTGCCGCTAACAGCGAGCTGAATGTGAGCTAACAAGCTCCGCAGACACGGATAATTCAAGCCAGTCACCGAGTAAAATCGTGATATCATAACAACAGAGTGCACAGGAATCCACAGAACTGGCTGTTAGTGGTTTCCTGACAGGAAATGAAAGATGGTAGTTAATTTTTGAACAAATTAGGCTTGTGAATGGCAAATGAATGAGACAACGTTGGCAAGTATGGTTACTGGATAATTAAGTCTAATGGTTGCTGACTTTATATGGTTTCTTGTAGAAGTGGGCGGTGTGACCAAAAATCTGTATATATATATATATATATATTTTTTTTTTTTTTTTAGGATTCCAATGGTTTATTACTTTATCATGATTTTTCCCTGTCTTTATATGAATCAGAATTTATATAAATCAGACTCAAACAACATTCCAAACAAACATGCTACATAGCATGAACAGTTTTTGATGTAAATTAGATTGTATATTATATATTATGTATAATGCCTATATGTATATAATTTCTGGCTGGTACAAGATGAGTCATTAGCTAGTTTGGTGACCAATGTTGTCATTGCAAAGATCCTTAAACTCTGATTTCTAAACTTAACATCTAAACTTAAATATTTTCTTGTCTATATATTGCAAGTCAATGTTTTCCAAAGTTTTTTGAACACTACATATGTTTTAAAATATCTTCTTTTATGTTCCATGATCCTTCAGAAATTATTACAATATGCTGATTTTCTGCTCAAGCAATATTAAAAACAGTTACGCTGCCTAATGTTTTTTTCAGAGTTTTTTTAATCATTACAAATTTACCATCTCCTTGCTGAATAAAATAATCAAATTCTTAAAAAAAAAAAAAAACAGTAGTAGTAAGTCTTTTTTTTTTTTTTTTACCTGTACATTGCAAGTCAATGAACACTAAATATGTTTTAAAATATTTTTATGTTCATAAAAGAGTTGTTAGTTTGGGACAAACTGTATTTAAAAAATATATATATAAATGTACTTGAGAAGCAAATCTTTGTAACATAATGCAAAAATATAGGAAAAAGATCATTAATTTTGACAGAATAATAATACAGAATTCTGCTTACCAAATCTGCATTAATTTGGCAAAAAAATACAGTAATATTGTGAAATATTATTAGAATTTAAAATAACTGTTCTCTATTTGAATATGTTTTATAATGTAATTTATTCCTTTGATGCAATGTTGAATTTTCAGCATCATTACTCCAAGCTTCAGTGTCACATGATCCTTCAGAAGTTATTCTAATATTCTGATTTGCTGCTCAAGAACATTTTTAGCAATATTGAAATATAGATTTTTTTTTTCAGAGCTTTTGAAACATTACAAAAGCCTTTCTGACTGTTTTGATAAACATCTCCTTGCTGAATAAAATAATCAACTTGTTAAAAAAAAACAGTAGTATTAAGTCTTAAAGAAAATGTATTTTATTACTTCGTTGATAGATTGTTTTCATCTTGATCTAAGAGTTTACTACATTTACTATTTACTAATGGTGTGAGAAAAGCATTATCTGAGAACACATCTTAATATGTCTTGATTTAAGTTAATTTATTTTGGTTTTTTTCAAGATGTGTGGGTTTATGACAGGCTATTAACACAGGAGATAAGAGGAAGCTCTTGAAACGTATCGTGTTGTGAGCGATGTGTATTCCCCAAAGCCTCACCGCATAAAAGAGTGCGTGCAGGTCTGTGAAATCAAATAGACACAACTGGTCATAAGGGGCTCATTTAAAAGCAGTTAGCCACCAATTAGCTCTTAAATTTCATCAGCGGTTAAACACACAATGTTCCAGAATTAGCCTCCCAAAACTCTCGCAATCTCTTTATTTGTACTTTAGATAACCTTGGCTTTATGCAACCCTGTAGGTCTGTGTTTTTTCATTGTTTGTTTGCAGAACCCACAATAATCTACATTTAGCACATCCTAGCATTATGTACTGTCATTTAGGAACATTACATTCTGACCAGTGAGGGTTTTGCAGCACTCTCATAATGTTTTGTGGTGAACAAGGAGACCGTAACAGCCTGTGTAAGTCTCACCTCCCTCTTATTGGAATATAAATTCATGCCGTGCGGCTGGCGGGCGTTGGGTAAACAAATAAAATGCTGTTAAAAGTAACCGAGTGCTAGCACTGATGCGAAACAGAATATTACTCCCTCGCCCGACTTCCCAGCATGGCTCTATTGACGTCGGCGTGTCCAAAACCGCAGGTTTCAAATTGTGTTTTTGGGGTTTCACCTATCAGGACGTTTCTTGGCTGTTTATATATGACTGTTCATACTGTGTGTGGCATTTCTGGATGGATTTCACAGCTAAAAAGTAAAATGGAATGATTTTAGTCTATGTTATACATATTGGAATTTGCATTCATGCGGTTTATTGAAATGCATGGCAGGGAGTTTGTTTAGGATGATGCTGACTCTAGATACATGGAATGGGACAAAAACAAGGCATCCCAAAGGAAAGTGTTACTCAGAGGTTTTTATTGCATAGCTTAAGAGAATGAATAAATAAACTAAGAAATCATCAAACAAACAAAGAAACACATAAACTGACAAAGAAAACAATATGTATATATATATTTTTATATATTAGGTATTTTAGGCTTTTTAAAAATGCTTGTTTTCAAAGGGGTCCAAAGAAGTATCACAATCATTACAAAAAAGCAAAACAGAAAAAAAGACAATTATGAACATATAAACAAATAGACAACAAACACATTTAATCTGAAATCATTAATAAAGACTTTGTAAGTGTGGAACTACAAAAATCATAGCTCTAGATGAATAGATAGATAAATAAATCATTTCCAGTAAATACTTGTCAATTTTTAGATGTAAAATTATTATTATTTTCATTTTTATGTTTTATTTAAAACAAATAAACAAATAAATATTTTCTGTTTCTAAGGAATTTCTAGTACATACTTATCAATTTTAGATGTAAAAATTATATATACGTATGCACATATACATTTTTTTATTAATGATTTATTTAAAATAAATAAGGAAATAAATGTTTTCTGTCTGTTTGGAATTTCTAGTACGTACTTTTAAAGATGTAAAAATTATATATTTGTATGTACATATTCATTTTTATTAAATAAATATTAAATAAATAAATGTAGTTTCTGTTTGTGAGGAATTTCTAGTACATACTTATCCATTTTACATGTAAAAATTATATATATGTACATTATCAATTTTTATTAATGTTTTATATAAAATAAATAAACAAACAAATAAATAAATATTTTCTGTTTGTAAGGAATTTCTAGTACATATACATTTTTAGATGCAAAATTATATATACATATGTACATACAAATTTTTATTAATGTTTTTTATCAAATAAATAAATATAAATAAATATTTTCTGTAAGGAATTTCTAGTACATATCCATTTTTAGACGCAAAAATTATATATATGTACATATATAGATTTTTATTAATATTTTATATAAAATAAATAAATAAATAAATATTTTCTAAGAAATTTCTAGTACATATACATTTTTAGATGCAAAATTATATATACATATGTACATATACATTTTTATTAATGTTTTTTATAAAATATATAAATAAATATAAATAAATGTTTTCTGTTTGTAAGGAATTTCTAGCACATACTTATCCATTTTTAGATGTAAAATTATATATACATACAAATTTTTATTGTTTTTTTTTATCAAATAAATAAATAAATATAATAAAAATTATATATATGTACATATAGTTTTTTATTAATGTTTTTATAAAATAAATAAATAAATCTAAATAAATATTTTGTGTTTGTAAGGAATTTCTTGTACATATCAATTTTTAGATGTAAAAATTATATAT
>JAHKKF010525714.1:0-12671 GCA_019740295.1 Labeo calbasu
CCTTGATTAGCTGGTTCAGGTGTGTTTGATTAGGGTTGGAGCTAAACTCTGCAGGGACACCGGCCCTCCAGGACCGGGTCTGGTGACCCCTGCCATAGGGCCTTAAAAATGTTATTTTTGATTACCTTATTTTTGATTTAAAATAATTAGATATGGTTTGATTAATATTTTTTAATTTAACCCTTAAAACAGTCTTGGAAAAAGTAAAACAGAAAAAAAACGGAAACCAGAAAAAATAAATAAATAAATAAAACATAGAATTTGAAAAAAACAAAAAAAAAACAACAACAATAAAAAAACAAAACAAAAAAAAGGAATTGGGGAAAAAACAAAACTGATTTCATAGGGCACTATAAATCCAATAAAACTTGTAAAATCAGTATCGCTAGGCTGTTTGAGATAAATCAGGGCTCTAGACTGAAATGGACTGCAATTTTTAGAGAACGTGTGAGTTCAAATTTGACGTAGTTGCATATAAATCCTATAAATCCAATAAAAGCTGTTTGAGATATATGTAGGAATTTTTTGAGAATGTGCGAAATTTGAAAAAGCGTCTGCTCCATACAACGCGTGTTGCAGAGCCGCGGCACATTGTAGCAGGAGTCAGATTTTACCGATTACGTGAAGAGAGGCACATTCAGTGCGAGCACTTTGGGTGTAGAACCTGTTTTATACATGCTGCGTTACCACGAGTGAAGGAATGAAGGATTTGGTTTTTATAAACTAAAGTAAAGTAAAAGACTACTTCTTAAACCAAAGAAGGTGAACATGTTGGTATTCTTGTGGGGGGGGGGAAACAAAACAATACATGTTAGCACTGCCAGTTTAGTTTCACTTGTCTTTTTGCTTTTATTTCGAAAAGCTTGTTTTCTTTGCCGTTTACTTCACATTGTGCTATGGAGGCTTTATTTATTTATTTATTTTATTTTTGATTTCTCTGTGTTTGCTAAACGTTCTGTAATTTATTAGTCGGTATATAGCACAGCATGTCGTGTATGCCATGCCTTCCTCGTCTTATTAGTTTTTCCTAATAAACGTTATGTAAGCTAGTTTGTCATTGTAGCCTTTTGTTTTATTGTTGCTGTGCTTAATAATTAAGAATACCAATGAATCCATCTTTTGTTTGGTAGAATGAGTCTATAGCCCTGTAAATTACAGCCCTCTTTTTGTTATATACCAGATTTGATATTGGATAAGCCAACGCTTTGGACATCAGAAGCCCTGCAAGAACGAAACACTGGACTATTGCCATTAGGTCTGCGAATGTTTATCAACTACAGGCTGAAGACACAATCTTAATTGTGTTAGTATACCTGCAAAGAACAGAAGCCGCCGTGATTTCTAAATCAATGTGGAGGACAGGGTTTGGCGTGTACTTTGACCTAATGATTCTCTGCATGAGTGATTCACTGCACTAACTCAATACAGCAGATAAAGAGATCAGCGCTCATCCTCAACACGTAGAGCTCTCACTCTGCAGCCGTCATTACAGGCGGTTTTGTCTGGCCTGTAGTGACTCACTGTGACGTTATGTAAAAAATGTCTGCTTCAATCTAGTTCTCCTTGATTCCCCTCCCTGTTCCATGTTTTTCTTTCTTGTTCTATTCAACAGAATAATTATTCAGAGTCTCAGGTGAGGCAAAAAGGAGTGCCATGTAAGTATGCATCAACCACTAGACTCTACCACAAAAAGCTAGTCTTTCAAGGGACAATCCTGTCAAAATAAAAATGCAGTCATCAAATACACTCAATCATATCAGTACAAACCCAGATGACTTGCTTTTTCCAAGATGGACTGCCAAGCTCCAAAAATGACATAAAAGTAGCTATATGACTTGAGAGCCTTTATTTAAAGTCTCCTGAAAATACACTCTCAAATCAGCTAAATCAACCTTGTATTGCTGATCAGTAGGGCCCTATGATTTCCGAATTGCGGAATTTAGTCATAAAAACGGAATTTACTGTATAATATAGAATGTCACGGAATTTGGATTAATAAATCAAAAGTAGATCAGTACACTTAGTGATATAGACTAATGTGTGTGAATAGTAAGCTGCAAAAATAAAATGTAAATATGAATTCGGCATGTTCTGCGTGTCTCTGTGTGAATGAATGGCACAGACGCGCGGTTTTGTTTACTACACACGTCCTGAACCGTGTATGGTGCTTGCAGTGTTTTCAGCCTCTGCCGCTTATATTATAAAATTTAAAAAATAAAACTAAAAATTTGAACACAAACATGATATCTAGAACTGCGACTGCCACACATTTCTTTTAAGAAAAACTATTGTCATATAATATACAAACAGAAACTTAAAGGTATTAACAGCAACCTGTCAAATAAAAGTTCAGTTTAACTTAAAGAAACTGTGACAGAAACATTATTTAATGTGATGATAGAACTACTATTAATAATAAAACTATTATAAATTGTTTAAGCAATATTTATCAATGTATTTACCAGAAAAATGTAAATACACAGTATTACTGGTGAAAATAAAATAAAATAAAATTAAATTAAATTAAATTAAATTAAAATCAATCAAAAATGCTTTTGATGATTACAATTTAATGGAACTATTTGAAATGGAATCCAGAAAATTAATGAAACACAGAATTTGGTTTAAATAAATTAATAAAAAATTATGTAATTTAAGGAATATTTATTAGAATTTATTTACCAGAAAAACGTAAATACACAGTATTACTGGGGAATAAAATTGTATATATATATATTAATTTGAATCTAAATTTGAGAACTAGGGTTTTCAAAATGTAATTTTTTTTTAAAGAATATGTATTTACTAGAAAAATATAAATACACAGTATTACTGGGTAAAATAAAAAAATCATTTATTACATCATTTAATTAGAGGTGCTTTTGATTATTACAATTTAACTGAACCATTTAAATGGAATTAGAAAATTAATGGAAAACACAAAACTTGGTATAAAAAAAATAAATAAATAAAATGAATTTGGAAAAAAAAAAAAAAAAACATATGGTCTTAAAAAATGTAATTCGTGTTAATATTGTAATAAATTGTTGCTAAATTGTGCACGTTTCAAAATTTCAGTAAATAAGATTTAAGATGCTTTTTGATTATTTTGATTGATTAGAAAAAAAGAATCCAGAAAAATAAATAAATAAAGCACACACAACAGAATTTCATCAATATTCAATATTTTAAATATAGATACATTTAGATTCCCATTTTAATAATTCACTTGAAGTACTAAAAATAAGTTTAGTTTCCATAGTTTCACTTCGCAAAAATGTAACAAAAAAATGGACATTTGTTGGTAAGCGGCAATAGCACTGGCTAATCTAATTGGGCAGAATTTTAATATGGATCCATCCCTACAAATGACATTTGAGAGCAGCAGCAGAGGAAGAACAAAATCAGTATAGTATGACGACTAAAAGTCATGATGTAATGGAAGTAGTGACAGATAGTTAGACTTTTTTCAGCTCTTACACAACAGCTGTTGTATGGCTGTAGAAAACTTGAAATATATTGCAAGAGTTGTATTGATCACTTTAAAAGTTACCTCTAAGGTGCTTTCGCAACCTTAGTAAAAACTGATTTCTGTTCATTTTCTGACTACAGTCTATGGTCATAAAACAACGCTTTTTGTTGTTTTTGTAACTCGACCGTTCTCATTTTTACTGTATGGAAAAGAGCAGCTTGAACACTCAACTAAATATCTGCTTTGCTATTTCCCAAAAGTAGGAAAGTCAAGCTTGCAGTGACATTAGATTAGAATAAGTGGTCATTTTCATTTTTTAGTGAACTATTCCTTTAAGTAGTCCCAAATTCCAGGCCTTCAGCTGGGACCACACCATCAATCATAAACAGGAAATGCAAGAGATTTATCTGGAAGTACATCCTGTAACGTTAGAGCCACAGGAAACGGCTGGGAGAGGGAACAAAACAGCAGCACCATGTTCACACATGAGTCTGAGTGCTCAGAAACTGACACAAACTGCAGCACACACTAACAATAGCCTGGCTTGATGATAACAGAAAGACTGCAAAAACCCCCAAAGATCTGAGTCATCATTAGACCCATGTGACGATCACAAAAAAAAAAAAGCCTAGGGACTGAGAAGCGAGGGTTATTGAGGTCTCGGTGGCTGAGGAGGGGACAATGAACAGCACATTACATGCGGAGTAAAACACTATTTTTACGAAAGTCACTCCTTAGAGACGGTTCTGGTTTCCTGAGCCTTTCCTGGAAGCTGCACCGTCCTGCCCTGCTTCCTGTGCCACAACTGACATTCCTGACAGGAATCTACGGTAAGGAGAAGAACTTGTTTGTAAAGAGCGCTTTGTCTGCTTACATGTACGTCCTCTTCCCTGTTTTTGTCATCAACTAGGAGGCAGTAAGCATTAAATGGATCAAAACAGAACCAATTGATAAAGCCTGATTCAGTTTCATCCTATATTCTTTTGCTTACGGAACAGCAGAAGTATTAAATTGGATACATTTTCCCAACTCAGGAGTTTACATACACCCTGCAGAATTTGCTAAATGTTTACCAAAATAAGATGGATCATACAAAACGCATGTTTTTTTTTTTTTTTTGTTAGTACTGAGCCGAATAAGAAATTTCACATAAAAGATGTTTACATACAGTCCATCTTTTTATAGATGTTTACATGATTCTTAATACTGTGTTGTTACCTGAATGATCCACAGTGTTTTTTTTGTTTAGTGATAATTGTTCATGAGTCCCTTGAACAGTAAAACTGTCCGCAGAAAAATCCTTCATGTCCCACAAATTCTTTGATTTTTCAGCATTTTTGTGAATTTGAACCCTTTCCAACAATGACTGTACAATTTTCAGATCCATCTTTTCACACTGAGGACAACTGAGCGACTCATATGCAACTAATACAGAAGGTTCAAATGCTCACTGATGCTCCAGAAGGAAAAACGATGCATTAAGAGCCAGGGGTGAAAACTTTTGAACTGAACAAAGATGTGTACATTTTTCTTAGTTTGCCTAAATATCATATTTTTTCTTCATTTTACTGCCCTTCAGAAGCTACAGAAGATACTTAAATGTTTCCCAAGAGACAAAAGAAGTTTCCTTCTGGAGCATCAGTGAACCTTTGAACCTTCTGCAATAGTTGCATATGAGTTCTTCAGTTGTCCTTGGTGTGAAACGATGGATCTCAAAAACATATAGTCATTGTTGGAAAGGTTTCAAATACGCTGAAAAACCAAAGAATTTGTGGGACCTGAAGGATTTTTCTGAAGATCAACAGACAGTTTAACTGTTCAGGACAAACAAGGGACTCATGAACAACTATCACTAAAAAAATAAAAAATAATAAAAAAAACACAGCTGTGGATCATTCAGGCAACAACACATTAAGAATCAAGGGGATGTAAACTTTTGAACAGCAATATTTTTATAAATTCAACTATTATTTTCTCTTGTGGACTATATGTAAACATCTTTTATGTGAAATATCTTATTCAGGTCAGAAAAAAAAAACAACAACATACATGTTGTACGATCCCTCTTATTTTGGTAAAATAATTAACTTTTTGCAGATTCTGCAAGGTGTATGTAAACTTTTGACCTCAACTGTATCTGATAATCTGTATCGCCACACAATAAAATCAGTAATTAACTAAATCAGTAATTAATCTTTATAAAATGTAATTTTAAAGGGATCGATCCCAAAAATGTCACAAAATGTATACTTATAGCTTCATAAAATTAAGGTTGTACCACTGATGTCACATGGACTATTTTAACAATGTCCTTACTACTTTTCTGGGCTTTGAAAGTCTCAGTTTTACTGGGTCAGAAAGCTCTCAGATTTCATCAAAATATGTTAATTTGTGTTCCTAAGATGAACAAAGGTCTTACAGGTTTGGAACGACAGGAGGGTGAGTAATCAACGACAAAATTTGTAAATTTTGGGTGAACTATCCCTTTAACATCTTTAATGACAGAGAGAACCACAATCCCATGTAGCATTGCAAATGCCTATCAATTTAATAACAACACAGAACTGTTGCACTCTGTACTTCAATTATAGTCATGCATGTAAACATGCTTTCTAATGATGCAAAACTGTGGTTCAGACTCAAACACATGTGGGATAGCACTGGAACCAAAGTTGGCTTTGATTAAAGTGATTTAACCAAAAGAACACTATATAAGTACTCTCTCTCTTCTTTTTTTCCATAACATGGGACAGGTTTTTCCACTGAGAGCAATCAAATTCCATTGTGGTGCACAGGAGGAAGAGGAAAAGCGAAAAAAGGAAAATGTAGCAGTGATAGAAGACAGATTGCTTACGAAAAAGAAAAGTGCACTGTGCGTGTAGTGAATAGTCCAAGTGTTTTACTGCAGGAACGAGTAGCACATTCCCCTGTAAAACAAACGAGCCGCCTAAAATGCCTAGATTTGTGCCGGCCCAAGAATAGCAGTCCAACGCCAGGCCGAGATCCCCAGGGAACTGGCAGGGGGGAAGAGCAGGGAAACTCGGATGAGAGGAAGGAGTTTGGTTTGTGGCTGCTGATAAGATGCTGGAGGGGGACATGAATACTTCGCTGATAGTTTGGGGTTTTCGTTGGACACACAAAACGGGTCATGAAAACAAAGCTTCGAAATACCGAAAACAAACCACACAATATGGCAAAGGCTGCAGTGATTCAGAGGTGATTTCCCTGCACTTTTAAACATGCCAAAAAGGCAGCGAGGGTTCACCCGGTTCCTCACCTCTCCGAAGGCTCCCCTGCCGATCACTTTGAGCATCTCGAAGTCGTCTCTGTGAAGGCGCATCTCCTTCACGGTGGTTGTGAATGGCTTCACTGTAAAGAGAGACAGAGAGAATTAGTTATGAACTATACTTTGAAATGGACAATGGATGTTAAAAAGTTGGCAGATACAAATAAGCCAATAATTATATTATATATGCTGATACCGATTATTACAGATCAAGTAGACCGATAACTGATATTCTGAACCGATATATATATATATATATATATATATATATATATATATATATATATGTCTGATGTAAAAAAAATGAAAATTAACGTCAAAATGAACAATAACAAGGGCTCTGACAAAAAAATTCTTTAAATGCTTTTAAATTATTTTAGCGGACAATTGGCTTNAACCGATATATATATATATATATATATATATATATATATATATATATATATATGTCTGATGTAAAAAAAAATGAAAATTAACGTCAAAATGAACAATAACAAGGGCTCTGACAAAAAAATTCTTTAAATGCTTTTAAATTATTTTAGCGGACAATTGGCTTTGAAAATTACCAATATCAATAACCATAAAAAAATGCTTAATTTAATGTCAAAATTGTCGACGGCCTTGTGGTTAGTGCGCCGACATATAGCACAACTGTGCTTGCGGCGACCCGAATTTGATTCCCATCTCGAGGTCCTTTGCCGATCCCACCCCACTCTCTCCACCCAATACTTTCCTGTCTGCTCTTTACTGTGTGTCTAATAAAAAAGCCATAAAAGCCCCAAAAAATATAATAGAAAAATAAATAAAAATTTAATGTAAAAATTAACAATAACAAGGTCTCTGACAAATGCTTTTAAATAATTTTAATTGGCAAAAAAAAAAAAAAAAAAGACCAATACCGATAACCATAAAAATGCTTAATATCGGTACCAATAATTGGTTGGGCCTAAATTATTATAATATATAATTAGAATTTAAAATTATGGCCAAAATTAGAATTTCAAACAAAAAAAAAAACAAACAAAAAAAAAACACTGAAATAAAGATTTATTGTTTTAAATGCTACAAGTAAATTTAGTACGGAATAATAATGTGTAGTTTAAAAATTAATAATCTTTTTGAGATTGTATAAAGATTTTAAAGTGTTTTCAAATAATTAACTTATCAGGAAAGGACATGAGAAAAATCTGCATGCACAATTACTAAATACATTAATTTATGTAAATGTCTTTTTTAATTTTTAATTTATGTACTCATGTAAATTTATTACATATTCCATAATTTATATAAATGTCTTCATGCTAATTTAAGTATAAAAATAATACAATTAAATTAAATAAAAAAAACACTTTACAATAAGGTGTCATTTGTTAACATGCATTAACTAACATGAACTAACAATGAACAATACATTTCTGCAGCATTTATTAAAGTTTGTTAGTTCATAAAAAATTTATTTTATGTTAGGTCACAGTACATTAATGTTAACAGATACAACTTTAGATTTTAATAATGCTTAATAAATTCTATAAAGATATTGTTCATGTTAACTAATATAGCTACTGTTACATGAAACCTTATTATAAAGTGCTACCAATAAAATAAAGTAAAACAAAATAAAAAATAAGGTAAGAGTTTACAATAATGTCTCATTTGTTAACACTACTTAATGCATCAACTCAGATGAAATAAAACTATATAATTTTATAGCATTTATTGTTTGTTAATGTTACAGTACAGTAACAGTACATTAAATAATGTTAACAGATACTTTATACAAACACAATTTTAATAATGCATTAGTACTTTTTTCAACTTAACATTAACTAAGATTAATAAATGCCTTATAAATATAGCTCATGTTAAAAAATAGAGTTAATTATTGTTAACAAATGGAAAGTGTTACAAATAAAATAAAAATTAAAATAAAATTAAAATAAATAAAACTACTGATGTAATAAAGTGATCTCAAATGTAGCAATACAAACATGTATAAATGTGCTACTGAAATGATGGATTTTGATCTAAATGTCACCACAAGCTGCGCTCCCGTGACTCCATCAAATACAAGTCAAGAAACAATGTAACCTAAACAGCGTGCATTAAATTTCACGTTGTCAAACTGTCGTCCCTCCTGCTTTATGAGGCACCGCTGGGGGCCTGGCGAGCACCCAAGACACGGCTAAGCCAGCCTGAACGCCTCGCCATATGAGGACATACACTGAGTCTCATGTAGTTACAAAAGACATTTATCACTCAAAAGGGCTCTAAGCTCTAAACACACGGCAGGTCTGCGCCTCAACCGTCAGACGGGACCGCACGCTCAGAGCTGCATGGAAAGAACATCATCTGCTTTTAATGAGAAGAGCTCTCAAAGTGGCCCAGCATCTATTGACAGCTTTATAGCCCAGCATGCACGAGGCCAGCGCACTGGTATGTCAGTCCCAAGACAGCAACAACAACAACAAAAAAAAAGTCTGATATTATCATTAATTTAGGAAGCTACTAGTATTAACAGCATCACTGACAACAGAAGTTCATAATGTGGAGTCATAAACTGGTGGTGCACCACTGTGTATTTTAACCCACTGACCAAGCAAAGCGGTTCTCCCTGTCACCCATTCTCAGATGGGACGATGAGGGCCACTCAGGGAATATGTAATGCAAGTTATGTCATCTTCTGAAAATTAGGATGCTTCATTTTCCGCGTAAGAAACTCAGTTTGAATGTTCAACCACTGACAACCATTAAATCCTCAAAATGCATAAGCAAATAAAAAATGAACTGAAATATAACCAAAAATAAAAAATAATGCTAATAAATAATGAAATAAATACAATTTTAAAAAGGATGACATGAAGGGATTGTTCATTTCTGCTTTGAAGTTTTAATTATTGCAAATAATGTTTACTAGCCCCATAGACTAGAATACACAATACTTTTAAAAGCACTGCTTGGGGACAAAAACTGCCTTTCATATTTAAAATTGTATGCTTTGTTTGTCATACATGTAATCTGATAATCCTCTCAGGGCCCCAAACATAATGAGGCATTTCTCTAAGTCTCCAGGTCCATGTATTCTCAATTACAATAAACTCTCATCGCTCACATACTAAATGATTATGGCAACATCAGAACACCAGCTGCAGGACTGAAAATATGAAAACAAGCTGCTAGAAAAGTTCCTGTGGCCAACAGAAACAAAGAGGCAAAAGTGGAAAAGTGAAACTATGAAGTCTGGAGTCAATAAGATTTTTTTTTTTTTTTATTAATACATTTATTCACAGTGGACACATTAAATTGATCAACAGTGACAGCAGACATAATGTTACAAACGATTTATATTTCAAATAAAAGCTTTTTTTTTTTTTTTTTTACTTTCTTATCTAAATTACTTTACTCCATTTTATTCTTTCCCAAATTCCATTTTATTTATTTTTATTTACAGCTTTTTCTGTTTTCATTTTTCTGGATTTTTGTTCTCCATTTTAATTTTCCTAGACTTTTTTTTAGGGTTTTTTTAAGGGTTAAATTAAAAAAAGCATATATAAATCAAAAAGCATGTCTAATTAATTGAAATAATGAAACTTACACAATTTAACAGCAATTTATTAAATGTTAACTAAAACAACATTAAGGCCCTATCAAATTCTTTGTTTTCCATAAATTTCTGGATTCCATCTTTAATGGTTTCATGAAAATGTAATAATCAAAAGCATCTCTAATTAATTGATTTTATAAAAAATAAAAACTTTTTTGAAAAATACTGTGTTGTGTATTTACATTTTTCTGGTTAATTCTGGTAAATAATTTTTCTGGTTAATATTCCTTGAAGAGGGTTTCAAAAATAATTTTATTCTTAGCATTAGTACTATCATAGGGCCCTATGAAATCCGTTTTATTTTTTCCCAAATTCTGTTTTTTCCGTTTTAATTTTCCTGGATTCAGTTTTTTTCCCCCCGTTGTACTCCTTTTTAATGGTTAAATTAAATTTTATTAATCAAAAAGCATGTCTAATTAATTAAAATTGTGAAACTTAATTTAACATCAGGTTTTTTTTTTGTTTAACAAAAATGATATTTTTAGGGCCCTATGAAATTTTTTTTTTTTTTTGCCCACTTTGTGTTTTATTGTTACCAAATTCTGTGTTCTAGCATGTCTAATTATTTAAATGCATAAAAACAAGTTTCATTTATTCTTACAATAGCCTTGTGAAGTGTTTATTTTTCTCAGAAATTTATCAAATGAAGGCATAAAGAATTCATTTAATTTATTTTTTAATTAATACAAATATATGCGTTACTCAGTAAATTTTTATGAATGGATTCCGTGATTCTATCCGCGTTTCCTGTAGCGCAGAAATCACAGGGTTCTACTTTCTAATTAGCAACAAATCCTGACAAAAATGTATCACAGTTTCCAAAAAATATTAGGCATTTTACATTGCTAATAAGAAAAAATTCTTGAACAGCAAATTCAGCATATGAGAATGATTTCTGAAAGATCATGTGACACTGACGACTGGAGTAATGACACTGAAAATTCAGCTTTGACATCTCAGAATTAAATAAAATGTTTTTTAAAATATATTAAAATAGAAAAATATATTAGATTGTGCATAGATAGATACCGCTGTAAATATATAAATGACAATTTTGGCCCATCCCTAAGAGTTTTTGTGTAAGTGCCTCTGCCTGTCACGCTGTCACACTTCCTGTATCCAGTAGAGTTTTGCGGTTAGCATGCACGCTCCATTAGGCGTGACACTGGAGCCCTGTGCACAAAGATTAGACTGTGATGGATGAAGCAGTGAAGCATCCTCCTCACTCTATACAGACAGTGTAACAGTCACTGTAACCGCTCCTCTCATTAATACCTTCACACACATCATCTAACGATGTCTTCATGGAGGACACGCCTGACCTGACATATAAAAGCTTCAGCTTTATGAGTTTAAAATAGACTGCATTATCCCATGGGTGTCAAAGCGGAGCATCTCCAATCAATATGACACAATTAAATATTTAACAATGACGACGGGTCACAGCAAAACTAACGCCAAATAAAAATGCCCTGCCCTATTTTATGTGAGGTTGGTTTCATTTCGTAGGTAAAACTTCACAAGTCCATTTGATGACTGCATTAGGTAACGTGACAACAAAAAATACTTCTAGGGCCCTATGATTTCCACGATGTGAAAAACGTGGACGGAATTTCTGAATTCAGTCATAAAAATGGAATTTACAGGATAATTTGGAATGTCATGGAATTTGCCAAATTGTGGATGAATAAATCAACAGTTAAATCTAATTAAATCAAACCATGACTTTGGCTAGTGTCTGTAAATATTAAGCCACAAAAATACTATTTAAATATGAATCCTGCATGTTCTGAGTGTCTCTGTGTTAAAGAATGGCACATAAATACACAAATTATGGCTGTCAAACGAATAATCGTGATTAATCGCACACAGTGTGTACTTTGTGTAATTATTATGTATATATAAATACAAACACATGCATGTATATATTTAAGAAATGTTTACAAGTATATGTATTTATTATATTTTTTATAGAATTTATATTAGACACAAAAACATATTTTGTACATAAATAACAATTCTCTTAAATATATACATTAATTTGTGTGTATTTATATATACATAATTACACACAGTACACACAAACATTAGGTGAACTCAAACTTTTATTTTATAAGCGATTAATCACGATTAATCATTTGACAGCCCTAATATAAATACACAAATATAGACTCACCGCTCTGAGAGTCACTTTGCGAGCATTTTATCATTTCTTTTGAGAAAAACTATCATCATAGTTTATACAAACAGAAACTTCACAGCAACCTGTCAAAACAAAAGTTTGGTTTAACTTGAAGAAACTGTGACAGAAA
>JAHKKF010525715.1:5290-22379 GCA_019740295.1 Labeo calbasu
CCCACCGCCACCATGGGCCACTCGATCCACAACGTTGACATCAGCAAACCGCTCACCCACACGACGCCATACACGCTGTCTGCCATCTGCCCTGTACACAATGACGAACTGCAGTCAGGCTGAGACCCCGATGAGGACAACGAACATGCAGATGAGCTTCCCTGAGACGGTTTCTGATAGTTTGTTCAGAAATTCTCTGGTAAACCGATTGTTGCAGCAGCAGACAGTCTTGGAGGTGAATACGCTGGATGTGGAGGTCCTGGGCTGGTGTGGTTACACGAGGTCTGCGGTTGTGAGGCCGGTTGGATGTACTGCCAAATTCTCTGAAACACCTTTGGAGACAGCGTATGGTAGAGAAATGAACATTCAATTCACGGGCAACAGCTCTGGTGGACATTCCTGCAGTCAGCATTCCAATTGCACGCTCCCTCAAAACCTGTGACATCTGTGGCATTGTGCTGTGTGATAAAACTGCACATTTTAGAGTGGCCTTTTATTGTGGCCAGCCTAAGGCACACCTGTGCAATAATCATGCTGTCTAATCAGCATCTTGATATGCCACACCTGTGAGGTGAATGTATTATCTCGGCAAAGGAGAAGCGCTCACTAACAGATTTAGACAGATTTGTGAACAATATTTGAGAGAAATAGGCCTTTTGTGTACATAGAAAAAGTCTTAGATCTTTGAGTTCAGCTTATGAAAAATGGGGGCAAAAACAAAAGTGTTTATAATTTTGGTCAGTGTATCTATCTATCATTTTAACTTTTTATTCATCAAAAAATAAATAAATATTACATATATATAAACAAATGTACAAATGCACTACAAATGTAATATCTATCTATATTATGAGAAAGTATTATTAATTATATGTTAATACAGCATTTCATTGTTAGACTATCATTCAGCTTTTATTACATATATCAAAATAATCTGAAATATTTTTAAAATGTAATTGTTTGATGTTTTCATGATAGTTTATAGAAAGTCTTTAAGTTTATGTCCCTTCTAACTTCAATTCAACATCTAAACGTCAACACAGGATAAAAATCTGGCTTTATGATAAAACTCCGTCCGTCATCCAAAAATGGTCTAAAAGTTTGCATGTACATTTTTGTCAGACATCTAAAAAAAACACTCAAAAGCTTCTAATAAGTCCAGAATTACCTCCCGTCACACTGGCGGCGCAGCAGAGAGCAACAAGACAAGGTCTCCTTCATTGAGATTCAGAGTCAAGCTTGCAAGTCATGGGTACTTAACCAGACTAAAAGCCTGTGAATTATTTACACTGTCTGCTTTAACAGGCCCATGCGTGTGTAGAGGGAACAAGGGATATGGGGAGAAAGCAATTAATATAAAAAGAGAGATAGAGAGAGGGAAACTGACAGATGATTTAAATTAACCATCAGTGAGTCATCACCGCAAAGACAGTATTGACGTCTAGAGATGAATGTCTCCGATAAACTAGCAAAGGAATCTTTGATGAGCTTACTAAAAGACTGGCAATGAATCGCTCGTATACACTCGGGCCTACATCAACTGAGATTTGTATGATTTAAAGATTTAATGATAAAAGACTGAAGGGTACGAATTAGACTGGACGGCTCCCTCAGTTTTTCCACGGATTTCCATTGGAAACTCAAGCTGATGTTGATTCTGAAACATAATTCAAGAATTCCATCATTCATCGTATGAGATTAAGCTGATTTAAAATGGAGTCTCGGTCCACAGGCATCCTACAAACCTCTTTTGTGTTGAAACCAGTCCAGTCTTAAAGGGAAAGCTCATTTAGAAATGAAAACTGCATCAGTATTTACACACGCTCATGTCATTTCAAACCTGCATGCCGTTTGCCTGCAGCACACTAAAGATTTGTTTTTCCACACACAGATCTTTTACATACAACAGACGTCTGCACAGCACCATAAAACTATAATAAAAGCAGTCCGTATAAACTTTTGCTCTATATTCCAAGTCTTCTGAATCATATGCTAAATTTGTGTGCAAAACAGGCCAAAATTCAAGATATTATTCCATCATATTATTCCATGATTATTCCATCTTCCCCATCCAGCAAGCTGTGACCGAAACCACCAAGAAGATTAAGATCCAGAAACAGAGTTCAAGTCCTTAGAGGGACAGTTCACCCAAAAATGAAAATCACCCCATGGTTTACTCACTCTCAAGCTATCTTAGGTGTATATGACTTTCTTCTTTAAGACAAATACAATCAGAGTTGTATTACAAAATGTCCTAGCTTTTACAAGCTTTATAATGGCAGTGAATGGGTGTTGAGATTTTTAAGTCCAATAAAGTGCATCCATCCATCATAAAAAGTACTCCACATGGCTCCCGGGGGTTAATAAATATTTGTTTTCTATTTAAATTGGTTCATTTAAAAGTAGACATTTCACTCTCTATACATATATTTTTAATGTCTGTAAGACAAGTATACAGTTTCAAATTTTTGTGCTCAAGTTCAAAGACCGAGACGGCAGAAAGCGCATCCTGTTTGCTTTCATTATTTTACAAAAGTGCAATGTTTCGTTGTTATTCTGAGTGCACACAAATAAACAGAGTCTTTACAGTTTCAAAAGATGTATTACTTTTATCTGTATGACCAAAAATGACGGAGTATTTTAAGTATACTGTAAAAAACTATTTGTTGAGTCAAATTAAAATAATTTGTAACCTGGCTGCCTTAAAATTAAGTTCAGTAAACTCAAAAAAAGTTTATTCAACTTGAAATGTTAAATTATACTAAGTGACAACTTAGATATTTGAGTTGAATCAACTTAAAATTTTAAGGCAACTGGGTTACTTACCCATATGTTAAGTTTAGCAAACACAAATATCTAAGTTGTTACTTAGTACAACTTAACATTTCAAGTTGACTAAACTTATTTAAGTTGACTGAACTTAAAATTTTAAGGCAGCAGGGTAACAAATTATTTTAAGCTGACTCAACAAATTGTGTTTTTTATTTTTTTACAGTGTACAAGTGACCGCACCAGCGCCTCCATCTGTCATGCAGTAAGTGCGCTACCGTTCCTCACTCCGCACAGACACTTCAATAGCACACATTTTTCTAGGTTAACATTATATTAAGCAGCCGTGTAAAGTTGCTACTGCTTACATATTTCAAATGAAAAGCCATACCTTGAGGTCAGTAAAAGATAGGTGAGCGTTTGGATGTCCTGCCATATGTACTATTATTACCACATAGATCAGCCGTTAACGATCGGTTAATGGTCGTTTTTTTGCGTTTAAGCAACTAATAAAATTTTGGTCGACCAAACCTCTTCTTGACAATTAACGATTAGTTGACAACTGGGAGGCAGCCCTAGTTATAAATATGGATATTTTTTGTACACAAACATGGATTCACTTCAGAAGGCCTTTATTAACACCCCGGAGCTGTGTGGAGCACTTTTTATGATGGATGGTGCACTTTATCTGACTTCAAAGTCATTCACTGCTACTATAAAGCTTGGAAGAGCCAGGACATTTTTTTAATAGAAAGTCTTATACATCTAGGATGGCTTGAGGGTGAGTAAATCATGGGGTAATTTAAATTTTTGGGTGAACTATCCCTTTAACCAATTGAGTTTGAGTGGGAGATGTTTATTAATGTCTTTTTATTTTAATTTTATTTTATATCTTTCACGTTACACATGATGTGCTGTCCAAAATGTCAGAGTCTGTATCCAAGTTTACACAACGGCGTCCAAGTCCAAGTTCATTCATAATTACAATCCGAGTCCGAGTAAGAGTCCAAGTACCACAACTAAGCCAAACTGGTCTGATTTGTAAATGAATCCTTCTTTCAAAGCCAGTTCTTTTTCTAGGAAAAAGTTAATTTGGTTCACAAATTGGATTAAACGATTCTCTACTGATACAATTATTCTAACTGAGTTTCTTTTCATCGTTGTTGGCATTTCAAAGACGTGGTCACTATTAAAAAAGAAGCAAAACTTTTCCAAAAGTGTATTACCTGTGAATCTGTCCATTTTTGTGAAGGTACTCGAGACCCTGAAGAACCTCTTTCAGCACAGTAGCTATACTGGGTTCATCCAGTACACCGTTCTTGTGTTCCCCCTTTGAAATGATGTGCTTTATAACATCCAACACAGAACCTGCAGCAAAGACAACACAGAGAGCTGTAAGTAGACATAATGTTATACCATCATTAGTATTACAAGTGCAAACGCTAGTAGAGCATCCGCGAAGGGCACACGCTACATTCTAGGTCATTTTGTGGAAGACTTAAAACATCAAAGACCAATGAGCTTCGTTCTTGTGCGACTGGCTTGCATGCCTGAAAGTTTTTCAGAAGGTCAGACACAAATTTCATAATCTACAGAAAATTGCTCTGGCTGCTTCCCAAGAATCGTTGTTGTTTTTAAAAACACAGTCTTTCAATGTTGTTTATATATATACACACAAGTTAATTTGATTACGTGACACCCAACAAACCAATATTGTTTTAATCCTAAGGAAAATAAATTTTGAACACCAAAGCAGCTGTTTTACAGTAGGAAAACAAGCTGTCAATCCTTATTTTTTCCATGACATTTAATTAAGCCATGTTCAAGACTCCATGAGGAGAATGTTCCATCAGAACTTTATTAAGCAGTTAGGCCATTTTTTGAGTTTGGAGGACGGCCAACACCTCCCGCGAACAGTGCAGACTGACAAAAGCTCCTGAGGGAGGTGAACGGCATACACCAAAAACTAGTGTCTGGCCTCCATGTGTCAGGGAACACTGTGAATGCCTCAATTTAAGACACTGATAAGACAAAGACCGTCTGTTCATACAACTGCCCTAGAGTCGTACATGTAATTCCTATCCATGATGTGAAAAGTTGGAGTAAACATAGCAAATAAAATTTTATCCCACTTAGCTTGAGTAATCAAACCTCTCTGAAATGAAATTCGGAGAAACTGAATTCTCATAATTATGAACTGCTGGCTGTGGAATCACAGGGCTCTCTTCACTGATGCCAAAAGCAGAACTTTAAACCCTTTGGAAGGGAGATGAGGTTGAGTGGATAGGATATTTTTATTTGAATGGAAACATAATACTAATTAATTAAAACAACAACAAAAAACTTGGTTTATACAGTACCATTCAATAGTTTGGCAGAACTCCAGTTCACTTTCCACAAAAAAATATTAAGCAGCACAATAAATAATGATAAATGTTTCTTGAGCAGGAAATCAGCATATCAGAATGATTTCTGATGGATCATGTGACACTGAAGACTGGAGTAACGATGCTGAAAATTCTGTTTTGCATCTCTATATATCAGGTACAGTACATGGCAAATTTTCTCAAGGGAAAAAAAAACAAAAAACAAAAACAAATCTCTCAACAAATGCTGCAAAATATACATGAGAAATATAAACATTTCATTGGTGGCTGTCTTAAAAACTTGATGAATTTATTCAAACATAAAATTAAACATTGAAAAACAGTAACAAAAAAAATATAGCTGCAAGCAGCAATTAAGGCGCCAACTGTCAAGTACAATCAAAGGCAAAATAAAGAGCGAAGTATGGAGCGGCAAACCAACTGCAACAATGAGTAAGAGTAATTAAAGCCAATTTAGGATCATTTTAATAAAAATGACTGAAAAATTATAAATACAACCTCTAGCAATATGATTTAATGGGATGTCACTTTTGACCAATTGGTGGCGCTGTTATCAAATCGATGTGGTGTGTTCTGTGTGAGGTGACAATAGCACAGAAAGTTTGGTGTTAATATGTCAAAGCTTTGCAAAGATTCAGCCTCAGACGTAGTCTGGCATCATGCCTCAAATTTGTTGCGTTGCTGTGCAAAAACGAGTTTATCTATCAACACGAAATCCATAACTTATTGTCAGCAGAGTCCGAAGATGATCTGACTCGATTTTGATGAAAGTCGGACCAACTGTCAAGGAGGAGATTGAAAAAGTTTTCAATGTAAATCAAAATGGTGGACTGAAATTTCAGTTGACTACATCATAATTGGTATGTATGTTCTCAGCATGACCCAAAGAATATTTAGAGACCAGTTTTATTACAAAAGGCTAATGCAATCAAAAGTTATTAGTATTTTATACATACAGAGTTTCGTAATGATATGCCAATGCGTTCATGAAATAGAGCATTTTACACAAAATTGAGATTAGCCCAAAACGGCTGATATGGGAAAATTGGGTATGGTTCGACTAAGCATGCTGCACTGAATTTAAAGAGACCAGTTTTGGATCTCCTGACCATTAGGTGGCGCTGATCCGAAACTGTGCCGATAGCCCCAAGTCATGGTTGTTATATCACACACCAAGTTTGATGTCAATACACCAAACCGTTGCGGAGATATAGCCTCACATCCAATTTTGCATGCTCTTCGTCAAATTCGATCACGCATTATTCGAAAACAGTTTAATCAACTTTCTTTCCAAAACTTTTTGCCATCATGGTCTAAAGATGATCTGAGCCAAATTTGGGGTAAATCAGACAAATTGTCTAGGACGCCTTCAAAAAAGTAGGTTTTTCAAACTTTTAAAAGTAGCGGGAAAACCAAACCTCACGATTTTTAAATTTTGGTGTTCATTCGAAATGGCAAGGAAAAAAGAATTTTCCTTCTAGACCTTACATTTTTAAAAGTTGTTCGCATACACATGAGTGAAACTTTGGACAAGTGGTGGCGCCAAAGAGTTTGAGTTAGAGACTCCAACATTATGGTTAAGCTATGGTTAATGTTCAGACTGTCCTCTGTCAGTGTGCCAAACTTCATAACTTTCCCACAAGCGGTTCTTTGGACTGCCATAAACTCAAGAGTGAAAGAGTGAAATTTATTCATATTTATTTTGCGCTAAAACTGGTATTGAAGTGGCGGAGATGATCAGTTCATGTTGTTCAGTTCTGCCGCTTCTCTTGAACTGAGGGGCTACAGCGATCTGTCACTCCACATTAAACAGCGCCAAAATGGCATTTACTGTTTGAATATTATAATAAAATGCACAGAATTTGAAATCTAAGACTTTGCTTCATATCAAAAGTAACAAAGCACAAAGCTTATTGCAATTTATTGAATGGGAGCTGGCTACGATATTCATTACCTGAAAACAGGCTAGACTAATCAATTCTTGGGATTTAAAAATCAATATAGTTTTGTAAAAACAAGAATCATATAAATTGGAAACAATATATTAAAATAGAAAACAGTTATTTCAAATTACAACAATACTTCACAATATTACTGTTTTTACTGCATTCGTAGTTCAAATACCAAATCACTATCACCTTTTGAAGCCATTTTAGAGTAAATACAAAACACATGCACAGAATATGGTCAAAAGGGTGAAATATACAAATATACAATTTTGCACAGGCTCAGAATACAGTATTTTCGAAGTGCAGCATGACTCACCAGGAAAAACTGAGAGATCATAGCCTAGGAAATCAAGGTAGTTTATCACACCCACACCCTAGTTCATGGTAAAAGTGATTCCAAGAAACAGAAAAAGGGCTCATGTGTTTTCTTATTTTGGTTTCTTTTTTTCTTCTTTCTACAGCTCATTCTTCTTCCACGGATTAAACAGGGCATCACCGACCTCCAAGTAGCCAGAAGCCTGTTTCATATAAAAACTCGAAGAAGTGAGCATTCGAGTGAAAGAAAAATAAGACAGCAAAAGCGTGTGTGTGCGGGCATGTGTGTGGCATGAAGCCAGCGCATTGCTGACTGAGCGAACAGCACATCAAATTTCAGTGACGGCTACGACCTGGATTAAGAGCAGTCAAGCTCCAACACAGAGAGAGAGAGATCTTGGCATCTATGCTAGTTTACAAACCCGTGTGAGGCTGATGGGTGGGGCTGTTGAGTAAAACCAGCAAACATGCTTAGTGTCAGGAGAGATAAAAATGTAGTAATTTCCTACAACTCCCCACAATATCTTGAGCTTCACGGTTAATATTAACTTAAAGAGACAGTCCACCCAAAAATATACAAATCCTGTCATTATTTGCTCACCCTCATGTCATTTTTATGAAACCATGTGACTTTCTTCTGTGGAACACAAATGGAGATATTTAGCAGAACGTTCATGCTGCTCTTTTCCATACATTGAGTAAATGGTCACCAAGAGTCGTTACACTACAAAGATGACAAAAAGCACCATAAAACCTCTCTGAACATACAATTTTTGGATTTTATTTTCTTCCGAAGCCACAAATGTGAAATATACACTTCCAGTCAAAAGTTTTTGAACAGTAAGATTTGTAATGTTTTTAAAGAAGTCTCTTCTGCTCACCGAGCCTGCATTTATTTGATTCAAAGTACAGCAAAAGGAAAAGAAATTATAGAAATGAATACTTTTATTTAGCAAGGATGCTTTGAACTGATCAAAAGTGATGACATTTATACATGTTATAATGTTTCAAAGATTTCTATTTCAGATAAATGCTGTTCTTCTGAACTTTCTATTCATCAAAGAAACCTGAAAAAATTCTACTCAGCTGTTTTCAATATAATAATACAAAATTTGTCCTGTGTCGGCTCCCAAGAATCTCGCTCATCCTGGAACGACTCGATCACGTGAAGCCCCATGCCGAGGTGTGATTGAGACGTGACCGTAAACGCTTCTCATTTCATTAAATACCATATAAATCAATTTCACATGAGCCAAACTCCCTTGCCAAACTCCCTCGAAAGTAGCCGCGAACGTGGCGCAAAAGCATTCTTGATATTCTCATGTGACACTTTGAGGAAAAGTATCACCAGGAAATCTCCCCAATGCCCATTCTGCAATCCCAATTACGCTTCCACAACAGGAAAAGAAAATGACTCTTTGTCCAACAGTTGTCAGACTATCTGACACTGCTGGCTTCCTAAAGATCCTGAATTGGAGTGGGTGGAACATGCCATGGCATGCCCACTGGGCCAAAGGGCACAGGGCCATACGGAGCCAATGCTGAAGAAAAGATTACTCCAAGAAAATAAGGGTGGAGGAGCAGAGGGAATAAAGGGAAGATAGGAAGCATCTGTTGTCTCTCAGTGGGCTGTGACCACAGGCACAATGCCATATTTCAAAACATCACGCTTAAAATCCACAAGACAGCGAAAGCTTTAGCTTAAAATATTAATGCAGTAAAAATTTCAATTGCTCTGGGTAATCTGTTTGATGGATGAAAAAAAGACACTGTCAAGACTAGAAAAAAAACGTTAAATTTACATTCCAGAATGCAGTACAGAGTTTCTGTTGAAATTCCTTAGTGTGTGTTCGTACTCTTATGTCTGTGTATGATTAAGTACATTAATATGCCGAGTGTCCAAAACTTTATCTGCTAAGTGGGTTGTTCATCTTAACCCTGTGAGACACAGTCATTACTTTTAGTACTGGATGGATAACATCTGGCTACTTCTATGAAAAGGCTGCCTTTTTCCAATTTGAATAGGCAATTCGTGAAGCCATTTTTGTAATATTTTACATATTCTATCACATAAATAAAGTGTGTAGGGCTCTATGATTTCCGCAATGCGGAAAACGTGGACGAAATCTCGGAATCTAGTCATTAAAAAAAAATGGAATTTACTGTATAATGCGAAATGTCATGGAATTTGGCAAATTTGGAATGAATAAATTAAAAGTAGGTCGGTACACTTCAAAACGCGATATGGACTAGTGTTTGTAAATATTAAGCTACAAAAATACTATTTTTTTAACATGAATCCTCTGTTCTGCTCGTCTCTGTGTGAATGAACGGCGCAGACACACATAGTGAAGCATGCGGTGCCTCTGCCGCCCTAAAAATAGTACATGAACACATAAACAATCTCTAGAACTGCTCTGAGAGTCACTTCATGAGCATTTTACCATTTCTTCTGAGAAAAACTATCGTCATATCCTACAGAAACAGAAACTTAAAGATCTTCACAACAACCTGTCAAAGTAAAAGTTTGGTTTAACTTGAAGAAATTGTGACAGAAATATATTGCTTAAATGTAATGATAGTACTACCACTACTACTAATAAACTTATTACAACATATTTTTTAAAGAAAATGTGCCAGAAAAAAACTATTTACTAAAACTTTATTTACAAAAAAAATAAAAATAATAATAATAATAATATTTTTTTAAAAATAAAATCAACTAATTAGAGATGCTTTTGATTATTAAAATGTAACGAAACCATTAAAATAGAATCAGAAAATTAAATGGAAACACAGAAAACTGAATTTGAGAGAAAATAAAAACATTTCATAGGGTTTTAAAAAAATATAGTTTATTGCTGTTCAATTGTGTAAGTGCTGATGGGCATCCAATGACCCCTTTAAATAAACACATAGAAAATAAAAAAAAAATAATAATTTCTGATGTTTAAAAAATGTCTATATTATCACATAAAAATTGGATCCACAACTCACAACACAGCCACAGCTTCTATTATTTATAATTTCTTGGGGTTTTTTTTTTTTTTTAAACATGTACACAAACGGAATCTGTTTTGTAGAATGACTCATTTACATCCAGTACATAACAGAGGTAACAGCCAACGACGTGTGGTGAAGTTGTAAAACTCCCATCTAGCTGTAAAAGCTCTATTCACAAGTGCTGTTCAGAGGCCAGAGAGCACAACCTCTTCTGTGCTTCGTGCTAATGAAGGTATTGATCGTATTCCTATCTCACATACCTTTGTACCTAACAAACAAGCCAGGCTGCGAAGCTGACTTTCTTTTTTTCCGGCCTTCCTGTAAAAGCCACAAGTATATAAAGCATTTATGAGATCTTGTTTTCTTTTTAAAGGAGAAGTCCACTTCCAGAACAAAAATTTACAGATAATTTACTCACCCCCTTGTCATCCAAGATGTTCATGTCTTTCTTTCTTCAGCCGTAAAGAAGATATGTTTTTTGAGGAAAACATTTCTGCATTTTTCTCCATTTAATGGACTGATGTGGTGCCCCGAGTTTGAACTTCCAAAATGCAGTTTCATGCAGCTTCAAACGATCCCAAATGGGGTTGTAAACTATCCCAACCGAACGGGTATTTTCTAGCGAAACGATCGGTTATTTTCATTAAAAAAAATACAATTTAAATACTTTTTAATCTCAAACGCTCGTCTTGTCTTTCTCTCCCTGAACTCTGTGTATTCTGGTTCAAGACAGTTAGGGTATGTCAAAAAACTCCAATCGTTGGGATCGTTTACAACTGCATTTGGGATCGTTTGAAGCCACATTTAAGCTACATTTTGGAAGTTCAAACTCGGGGCACCATAGAAGTCCACTATATGGAAAAAAAACCTGAAATGTTTTCTTTAAAAAACAGTTTCTTTACGGCTAAAGAAAGAAAGACATGAACATCTTGGATGACAAGGGGGTGAGTACATTATCTGTCAATTTTTGTTCTGGAAGTGGACTTCTCTATTTCTTCTCTAAGGCCCTTTTATCTTCACGGTACAGGACAGTATAAACAAGAAAGTGGAAGCAATGTCAAGTATTGTTTTGCTAAAAAAAACCATACAATTTTCCTAGTAAACTGAAAAAATGTGATACCGACATCATTTGTTTTGCAGTTCTTTCCTAAACATACTTCCTGTGCTGACACTATGGAATGCCACCAAACAGCTTCACGCAAAATCACATTCCTATTTACGTCATGACTTCCGACAGCTGTCAAAGGGAATATCACACACATCACTCTTAACATGGGACGGTTAAACACATAGAAGTCACATTTCAAGGACAGCTTCAGGCCACCACCCAACAGCTGGCTTTGAGCAGTACAGCTCTTTAACTGTTCACTGAAGGGGACGGACATATTTTTGCCTTAAAAATCAAAAAGACAGTTACACTCCAAATCGGTGCAAAACACCAAAGAAAGCTATTTCAAGTAATGTTTTACCTGTTTTATAATCCATACAATGGAATTCAATGGGGTCCAAAACAACTTTGTTTGGATCCCACTGAATGTCATGGAATGGACAAAACACAAAGATATTTTTCAAACGTGTCAAAATTTAAAGGGAAAGTGCACCCAAAAATGAAAATTCTGTCATTAATTACTCACCCTGATGTCGTTCTTCAGAACATAAATTAAGGTATTTTTAATGAAATCTGAGAGCTTTTTGACTCTGCATAGACAGCAAAGCAACTGACATGTTTAAGGATAAAGCATGAGGGTGAGTAAATGATGACAATTTTCACTTTTAGCCAAACTATCCCTTTTTACACAGTAAAAACACAGCAGCTGCCCCTATTTATCTTGACAAATCTCTATAATCTGTTGTGTATCTATTACATTTAAACTAGCCGCCTGCCCCTTTTGATGAGAGGCCCATTATTATTTAAGACGGTGCCCGCTGTGATGTGCCCTGTCTGCCTGTCTGTAGGCTTGTGCCCTACCTTCATATTTAAGACGGGCAGCGTGCCACCTGGGCATCTTCAGCTGGCAGAAGCAGAAGGAGGAGGGCACGGCAGCTGATGACAGGCGTAAAATGAACAGCGATTATCCAGACAGAGTGATTTCAGCTCTGCACCGGGGGAAAAAAAGGCCGCGTCCCACGGCTGTCAGTGTCAGCACGAGCCAGACTATAATCTCCCTGTCCAGCACTTGGCTGCGTCTAGGACAGAACATTACACGCTGGCTTGAAACATATCATCAAACTCTCAGCAGCAGCTTTACACAGTGGGGTCTGGAAAGACAGGAGCACTGCTGGAGCTTAAGGACGCAATGAAATCAAGACGAGAAACGGTCTGTTTAAAACTTTGAAATAAAACTATTTATAGTCACTCAGCACCTTCACAGCTGCAAAAGAGATGACAAATTCCGATCTGTTTGCACAACGTCACGTGTCAGAGAAAAGATACGCTTCTGACTTTTGTCTTAGAATTGTGAGACACAAACTCACAATTGCGAGTTGTAGTCAGAATTGTCTGATATGACTTTTTTTGAATGGCATTTTTTTATATAAACTCATAATTGTTAGAAATAAAGTCAGAATTACTAGATGAAAACAATACTGACTTTTCTCGCTACTGCAAGTTTAGATCTTGTAATTCTGACTTTTTTTCTCACAACTGCGAGTTTATATTTCTTAATTCTGACTTTTTCTCAGAATTGTGAGATATAAACTCGCAATTGCAATTTAAGTCAGAATTGCCAGATTAAAACAATTCTGACTTTTCTTGCAAATGTGAGTTTATATTTTGCAAATGCGAGTTTCTATCTCTTAATTCTGACTTTTTCTTACAAATGCAAGTTTGTATCTCACATTTCTGAATATTTTCTCGCTATTGCGATTTTTATCTCACAATTCTGACTTTTTCTCAGAATTGTGAGTTATAAACTCACAATTGTGAGTTATAAAGTCAGAATTGCAAAATAAAAACAATTCTGACTTCTCGCAAATGTGAGTTTATATTTCACAATTCTGACTATTTTCTCGCTATTGCGAGTTTCTCAATTCTGACTTTTTCTCAGAATTGTGAGTTATAAAGTCAGAATTGCAAGATAAAAACAATTCTGACTTCTCACAAATGCAAGTTTGTATCTCACATTTCTGAATATTTTCTCGCTATTACAATTTTTCTCACAATTCTGACTTTTTCTTGCAAATGCGACTTTATATCTCACAATTCTGACTATTTTCTCACTATTGTGAGTTTATATCTCACAATTCTGACTATTTTCTCACTATTGTGAGTTTATATCTCACAATTCTGACTATATCTCACAATTCTGACTATTTTCTCGCTATTGCGAGTTTCTCAATTCTGACTTTTTCTCAGAATTGTGAGTTATAAACTCACAATTGCAAAATAAAAACAATTCTGACTTCTCGCAAATGTGAGTGTATATTTCACAATTCTGACTATTTTCTCGCTATTGCGAATTTATCTCGCAATTCTGACTTTTTCTTGCAAATGCGAGTTTATATCTCTTAATTCTGACTTTTTCTCAGAATTGTCAGTTATAAAGTCAGAATTGCAAGATAAAAACAATTCTGACTTCTCGTAAATGCGAGTTTATATTTTGCAATTCTGACTATTTTCTCACTACTGCAAATTTATCTCACAATTCTGAGTTTTTCTTGCAAATGCGAGTTTATATCTCACAATTCTGACTTTTTTCTCACAAATGCGAGTTTGTATCTCACAATTCTGACCATTTTTTCGCTATAGCAAGTTAATACTAAAATAACTTTAGTGCATTTATTTATTTAATTAAATCACAGCCTTTGTGATTTGATAATTGCACTAAGCCATATAGCCATATTTTGGTTTAATTTTGATTCATCTTGCAGCTCTACACAATCGTAAGATATCTATCCTGGAAGCAGCCAGTCATAATGCAATACTGCGCTAAGAAATTCTGCATCCTAAGAGTCTCAGGCTGCCGCAGCACTAATGCATCTGCTATAATTAACAGTGGTCTGTGATTAACTCCGTAGGGGAGCCCCTGGCAGACTCCATTATCATTCTGACGGGTCATTTGAGATCCCAATCAGTGGTTAGCACTCAAAACTGAAATACAAATGCAGACGTGTATTTTTATTACCAACAGAAACCATCTATTTATTTATGCAAATCCTAATTTAAAGAGTCAAACAGTGTTTGATAGATGAAGGACTGTTCCATGGATACAGCCAACAAAGAATGCTAATGTTGGGGGAAACAAACTTGGTTACCAAAATTAATTACAAACTCAATTCTATGGGGAAAATGAGGAGAAAGTCCAGGAAATTACATAAAAGCCTATTGTGAGTTCAGCAACAATGATGTACACTTACAAATACGTTCATCTTTACATATTAATACATCTACCCCTATTTTAAACAAATAAATAGAAACTAGAATTTACTAAAACAGTAAATCTCAGAAAAAGACTTAATTTTACTTAAATAGACAAGAACTACACTTTGTGATTTTGTGATGATATATTGCTCAGGTACTGTTCAGTTAGACATTTACAAAAAAAAAATACTTTTATTCAACAAGGATGCATTAAATGAAGTAAAAGTAACAGTAAAAACACTGAAAATATTACAAAAGATTTCTATTTCAAAAAATGCTGTTCTTTTGAACTTTCAATTCATCAAAGAATTCTAAAAATGCACCAAAGTTTCAGCCAGATGTTTTTTCAGATGTAATTCAGATATTAATTTTTTTTTCAGAATAAATAAATAAATACATTTGATTCTGTTGCATAAAACTAAACAAAAATAGTATATTGTTATTTAAAATTAATACATTTTCTGTCCAATTTTTTAGCTTTACTTTCAGTAAACGTGTGATTATTTTATTGGATTGTATTTTTTTTTAATTCAGTAGCATTAAAATTATTGTTCAAATTATTAAAAAGTCTCACAAAATTATTTTATATATTATTTAATAAACTAAAAAAAATATTAAAAAAAAAAACATTCGGCCCAGAATTTTCATTTTGGTGCTAAAAATATTAAGAAGCACAACTCTTTTCAACATTGCTGATAATAAGAAATGTGATTTGACCAAATTTAAAATGATTTCCGAAGGCTCATGTCACTCATATTTGGAATATATCTAAAAAGAAAACAGTTATTTAAAATTGTACATTTGCATTTCACAATATCACTGTTTTTACTGTATTTTTGATTAAATATTTAAGCACTGGTCCACACAAGACTTCTTATTAAAAAAAACAATATTAAAAAAAAACAAAAAAACTTAGTAGTGTATGTTTGCTGTATGCTCTATTTGAAGTGACTAACTGTTCATTTATTCATAAACAAACTATTTTTTTGTTATTTTTTAGATTTTTTCTGTTTTGTTCAAGTTATTAACAGTGCATCCTTTCAATACTAAACTATTCTGAGTTAATTTACTTCTTTAAAACTCCTTCAGATGCTGTCTTCAAAAACTGACCAAATTAAGTCTTCTTAGAAGACAGGATAATACATAAATATTGAATGTCTTGATGTCTTCCTACCTTTGAATGGCATTTTCCATCATTTGGACACAAGCAGTGACACGAAGTGTTTGGATTGGATGAAAAAGAACAGGTGGGCGGGACTTACCACCACTGAGCAGCTTCATGACCAACCACAGCTCATCCTTCACCACGAACGAGGTGTAGTACGACACGATGTTGGGATGGTGACACTGGCTCATCGCCTGGATCTCTTTCTAGAGAGAGAAACAAGAGAAAGACAATCACTCTTCATTGACAGTAACCTGATTTAACCAATATCCTTTCTAAATGATTCAGAGTGTGCAATAATTGGACAAAACAATAATTTGCTTCCTCCAGGGAAGTACGAAACAGCATTACACGCAGTAATCAGCACATGTGCTGGTCACAGTCTAAAGCAGCTCACCATAAGGCATTTCCTGTGTATACAGTCACATAGTATGTGGTCCAGAATGCACTGGGCCTCACGGCTTAACCGAATAACTGCGGTGTCTCACAATGGTGCCATTCCAAATCTGGATTAATGTTTAAACAAGTCTGGCTCAGTTGCACAGTTGGCAAATCTTCAGGATCAGTGCAGATATTTGCGTAGTTCAGGTGAAATAGTAGTTTTTATTAGCTCACTCGTGTAAGAAGCACCTCCAGCCGATTCCACTGACCGCGAAGCACGTACGAACTGTAAAAATAAACAACATCCATCTAAGCATGCTGTAAACACCATGACACCTTCATCTGACTGCCTTACAGCCTGTTCCAAATAACTAAGGAATCCAAATAAATAGGTGTATATGTTACTGTCAATATCCATCAGAGAAACGCCGCTGCTTGATAGATTTTTCGGCATTTGAAAACAAGGAAAAACAAGTCGTTTTCCTCTCCATCCCCGTTTATTTGGTAGTCTTTCCAGTTGGCGGAGTAGTTGAAGTGAAGCCCTTGCAGCTCGGAGAGACTGACAGCTGAGGTAATGCTGGGACCGCAGCCGAATCCATCACTCTTGAGCTTTCCCCGATTCATTTGATGGTGGGGGCTTACTAATGATATTACAAAGCAATTCTGCTGTTTTTGTTTTGCTGTCAAGCCCAGGCTTGTTCAATACGTTACATGCAATGCAAAGCAATCAATAAGAGAAATTAAAAACTTAGGGTTAATG
>JAHKKF010525717.1:0-13857 GCA_019740295.1 Labeo calbasu
TGTTTTGGAAGAGGACTTCTGCTTTAAATGACACTTTGAGTATAATGCCATTATTTTCTTCTTTTGCTTGAAGAAGACTCTGAAATCTTGTATATGCTTGTAATAATTGTGAATCACCTGCAGTGTTATTCCAAGCTCAAAACAGTCTCACCTCAGACTGGGCCATGACTGGGTCAGTGATAAATCAAAGTAGGCCGTCCCTCCGGGGTTATCCAAGAAATTTGCACCAGGCTTTACAGCCTCTGCCCCTCCCCTCAGGGGGTGGGCTAAATGACCCCCGGCAACAGTGAAATATGACCGGAGGGCTGCTGCCAGCTCCAACGGGATCACTTCTGACATCCAAGAGCTCTGCCACCATAAATCTAACTTCTTTATTATTCTCTCTCACTCTGTGTTCGCAATACTCCAAAGTTCCTCACTTACCTATTTTTTTCTGTTGCATACATATTTGCCGTATTTATTTTCTCTTTCTGATTTATTGTTCTCATTAGCCATGGCATGACAATACACACTGCACTCACATGCATATGCACTCAAATGAGCCCTTCATGAACCGTTTCAGCTCAATTACACACGCTTGCTTACCAAATGTTGCCATTATAGTGGCACGATTTAGTTAAGAGGGCAAATTGCTCACAACGATGTGTTGTAATTTTTCCTGGAGCAGACAAAAGATGAGCCAAACACTAATAAAAGCCAATTTCAACATGAAGTCTAGCATTGGGTAACACATTCATCACATCTGCATTCTCTGTGGGCTCTGTATAACAGATGAGTCTGTGCATAAATTGTTCGCTACCTGCGCCATAAGCGTGTGGAAATATATGCACTACTGTAAATAAACTGAACTGAAAATGCACTCTTAAGCTTTTGAACGTCTTGAAGTAGGCTACCTTTACTGCCTTTGACTTACTCTGTTTATGCCGTATGCAATAAATTCTTACAAGATATATTACTTCATCATGATAAGAGCAGTGAGGCAGAAACCTGATGATGTAATTCCTGTTGGCTTTAGGGCTTGAGAACTTTGCCTTCAGTTGAAATGACTATAGGATGACTAAAGCACATTGTTATCTTAAAGGGATAGTTCACGTAAAATGACAATTCTGTCATTAATTTCTCACCCTTATGTGGTTACAAAACTGTAAGACCTTTGTTTATCTTCAGAACACAAATTAAGAAAGTTTTGATGAAATCCAAGAGCTTTCTGACCCTGCATAGACAGCAGTGCAACTCTTGTAAATGCACGTCAAAGATTGAAACAGAAGAGAAGAAAATAGTTATTTTTGTTTTCTTTGCGCACAATAGTATTCTCATAGCTTCATAAAATTACAGTTGAACCACTGATGTCCCATGCACTATTTTTATTTTAACCAGAAAGCTCTCAGATTTTATCGAAAAATATCTTAATTTGTGTTTTGAAGATGAACAAATGTCTTACAGGTTTGGAACGACAAGAGGGTGAGTAATTAATTGGGTGAACTATCCCTTTAACAAAAAATATATCAGTATCACAAAAATTAATATTCCTCCATTATTTCATTGCAAACTTTTTTTGTGAAAGTTCAGAAACATTTATACTTTTTCTTTGTGTTTTAGAGAAGTAATCGGTATCCTATAGGTCTGGAACAACACGAGAGTGATTAAATAACTAAAACGGGTCACCAGACCCGGTTCTGGAGGCCCGTGTCCCTGCAGAGTTTAGCTCCAACCCTAATCACACACACCTGAACCAGCTAAACAAGGTCTTACAAGGTATATGTGAAACTTCCAGGCGGGTGTGTTGAGGGACCTTGGAGGTAAACTCTGCAGGACACTGGCTCTCCAGGAACAAGTTTGTTGACCCTTGGACTAAAATTTTCATTTTTTAGGTGAATTATCCCTTTAACACAGAAGTCACTTAATAAAAATTTTATGAGCTGAACATATGTGGAAAACTTTGCCCTCATACAAATCTTAATATCGCATCAGTATTGAACTGACTGGATTTTGCCTGTGAAAGTTCACCAAACATTCGCCGAACCACACCTTTAGCCATGAATCACTAAAACATTCCCTAGATCCTCAAACCTCAAAAAGCAAAGGCTTCTGTTTGTAGAATGAAACCCACTTTTGTGCAGTCATACAGAGGGTTATTCAAAAAAGAGTTTTTTTAAAATGGAAAACATTTCCTCTTTTATAAACCATGAGGTATTTGACCATAACCATGTTACAAGGATGCATTTGATCTAATCTGATCCTCAATCTCAGCCTTGGGGGCTTGTGTCTGATGAACAAGAGGGGCTGTATGAGTGTGACTTGTCATGTTAAAAGGTCTCTCGCACGGTTTACACACCAGTGATGTAATTGGGTCGATCTTCCGACAACCTTACCTCCGTGTTAACCTTTGTTTGTGCCAGTGTGTGTGTGGAAGGTAGTGGAAAATTGACCTTTTGAGCCACAAGCTAGAGGAGAGATGCAACGCTTTGGTAAATAATACTACCAAACCTAAAGATTTCAAGGGGATGTGAGAGAACATTATGTGTTTGTGAGCAATATGGTATTATAATATGAAGTTGAGTAGGTTGCACTATGGGATATAATATTCCTTGCATTGTTCCTTCACATTTTGGCAGTTAGATAATCTGGGTGTTCTATGCAGGCAGATAATTAGCATTTTATACATATCATGCATACTATATAGAGTGTTTTCATGACAGGTCATCAGTCGGCCATATTGGCAGCACTGAACGTAAACAATGCCAAATAAAACTCGCATATTTTGTCAATTATTGCTACTGAAAATGATCATTTTTGGGCTGTACTAATCGGTCAGACCAAGAAAAACATTTGGAGTACTATAGACTGCCAAAAGTTATAACAAATCATGGAGAAGTGTGCAAAAAACTGTCTGAGGAACAAAAGGCGTTTGTGTTTGACCAAACTGAACCGGGACTTGCAACATTCGTTTCCGGTCAGGTAAGTGAAATATTAGCCTAATATCTTAATTAATACGTATCTTTACCACCTATTAACTTTAGTTTGTCAAAATATTGTGCCCTTTCCTGCTTACTAAGTGCTTCTCTATATGATTTAACAGCTTCCACACGTTTTTTCTGTGGTTTAGACAGCAAAAATTAGCAGAACAACATACTCAGTAGTACATTAACAGTACTGTCCATGCTGTTGTTTCCATCCGAGTATCACCAGTATGGCCTCGCATCCGGGTAACTGACCAAATATTGACTTAAGTGCAAACCGAGTAGTATAGATTATAGAAGTGTGCTATTGAGAACATACTAGAGGTTAATCTGGTGAAACATCTCTTTCAATTTAAACCTGCTACTAGAGGGAAAAAAATCCCTCTGCAGTGACTCCCGTGATTTATGACACTATATGACGCAGGCGGAGATTATAAACAAACTATTTGTCAATGGACAACGTTACCCACCACGTATACGCTAAATCAGCTTTATAAATCATTTTACTCTTTTATGACGATCAAAACTACAGCTTTTCAGTTGCTGTGTATCTAACATTTCGTAAGGACGAAGCCTAAACTCAAAACGGTTGATGCATGTTCCCAGCTGTGCGTTTTGAAAATCCTCCCTCCCGACTACACGTCCGCTGCAGTGTCCCACAGTATCCACGGGGCTCGTCATGGCGCTCGGACGCAGTAACTCGGTTCTCCTGTTTTTCTTCGGTTTCTTCTAAATTTATTCTACCTGAATCTATCGGACTCGGATTTTTTTTGCCGTTTCGACTCAACGACTCAAGAGCAATGACCTGTTCGTTGCTGAGATACACGGATCTGAATAGATAAACTTGTGTCCAACTGGGCGATCAAGATTTCAGGATCCCTTTTCCAGGGCGAATTCCCTAGTTTGAGGAACTCGGGAAAGAAACTGTTCTGGAAGAAGAGGAGGAGTGAGAAGGGGCCCTTATTTAAGGTAGCGTGTTGTGCTCTCGCAAATATCACTGTTATAAGATAATACATTACATTTAAACATCGAATCAAAGTTTGTGAAGCTACATGATTACTTACAACCAACGCGAACACGAGTTACAGACAAACGTGTAGATAAAAGCGTCTGTCGTTCACTGTTTGCTGTGACACATCACGCACAACACTTTGTACGCGTTTTTTTTTTCATTGTGTCGTGGTTAGTTTTCAAAACACGATTGGTTATGGGTTAGTTCAGGAGTTAATTAAACAGACTCGCATAGAACAGTGTAAGGTTGATACATTTGTACCGCTACTCGGAAACAATGTGGCTAATGTTGGCTTTGTAGTTGTTAAATACAAGGTTGTTGGTTTTATTCAAGACTTTAACGACAGACAGGGCGAGGTTGATTGTTAGTATTGAAGGTTTAAAGGGATAGTTTACGCAAAACTGTAAATTCTTCATCATTTACTCAGCCTTATGTTGTTATAAACCTATGACTTTCACAAAAGGAGATGTTAGGGACTGACAGCCTCAGTCACCATTCACACTGCATTTCCCTCCTTTACAATATAAGTAAATAGTAACCGAGGCTGTCAATGTGCTTACCATCATATTTAGTATTTTGGAGGAAATTTTTTATTGTATTTATGTTGACTGCCTTTTTTTCGATTTATAACATTTGTTTTGTAACGTTTCTGTACACAATAATTTAGTTCAGATCAATGAGCTAAACATGTTTGAATTTGCAGTTAGTCTCTATTCAGTGTTCTTGCTTTTATATATCCTTGTATTTTGAGTGTGTGAATCGGGCTAACCGGTAGAATAGTGGATGAGGTTCAAGGAGGGACAGGACGGGTGCGAGGCGAGCACTACATCCTCGTTTGGACGCATATTTGCAGTTTAGACACGAAGTCTCCTCTCGCCAACTGACCAAACGTGACGGCAAAGTCTCTTTAGTTATTTCAGAGTTATTCCTGTTGCCAAGTCCATTTGGGGACTGTGATGTATGGCTGGGACTAAAAAAAAACAGGTCGTTTAAGAAATACAGGACTCCAGTGGTTTCAATACCATTCCGTTCCATCTCAAACGTGCATTTTTCTGTAAAGGCGGACGGAATACCATACAAAAATAAAGTTGTGTACTGAATGGCATGCTGTATACTACGCATTATGTACTATTCCATCTCTTCCACTCTTCCATAAGCTGTTACAGTTGAGTTCATGAATTGTCTAACATTTCATACTTTTTGGGGGGTAAAGTGCATCATCCGGGTATTTAAAGTAAAGTTTTTATTTTTGCAATTTTTCAGTGTGAACAACTTATTTATATTACACAATAGTGTATAACTACGCGAATTGGAAAGCATCAAGCACACAGCACGACCAGTGTTGTCTGATTGACTGGTTGAATGACTCTTATGAATCGGTTCTTTTGAGTGAATCAAAAACACAACGCGCAAGGGAGGTCCAGTCGAAGCGTCCTTTATGAACCGGTTCATTGTAGTAAATTTTGTGTCAGTGGTATTTTATAAAAATAAATGAATATGCTATGAACGAATGCTATTGTTATTTAATACATAGCTATAGAGGGTTTGCACTTACGTCACGGTTTGGTCAGATACCCAGATGTAAACAAACATCATGGATTACACAGTTAATGTACTACTGAATATGTTGTTCTGCTAATTTATGCTGTCTAAACCACAGAAAAAACTTGGGAGCTGCTAAATCATATAGATAAAGACTAAAAGAAAGTAGGAAAGGGCACAGTGTGTTGACAAACTAGAGCTAGTAGGTGGTTAACTAAAGTTAATACGTGGTAAAGATACCTGCTATCAGTACTAATTAAGATATTAGCCTAATATTTCACCTCTATGAACAGAAATGATAAGAACAAACACGAATGTTCCACAACCACAAACCTTTTGTTGCTCAGACAGTTTTTTGCGCTCCTCTCCTTGATTTGTTATAACTTTAGGCAGTCTATAATACTCCAAATGTTTTTTCCGACCGATTAGTTCAGCCCAAAACATGACAATAATTGACCATTTTTAGCAGCAATTATCAGCAAAATTTGCAAGTTCTAACAGTTAACCTCACCCCGGCTGTCATTAAAGTCTTGAATAAAACCAACAACCTTGTATTTAACAACCACTAAGCCAACATTAGCCACATTGTTTCAGAGTAGTGGTACAAATGTATCAACCTTACACTGCAGTATGTGAGTCTGTTCAGATAACTCCTGAAACTAAGCCATAACCAATCGTGTTTTAAAAACTAACCACAACACAATGAAAAAACACATACAAAGTGTTGTGCGTGATGTGTCACAGCAAACAGTAAACAACAGACACTATTATCTACACGTTTGTCTGTAACTCGTGTTCGCATTAGATTGTAAGTAATCATGTAGCTTCACAAACTTTGATTTGATGTTTAAATGTAATATTATACAGAGTGTTTTCACAACGGGTCATCAGTCAGCCATATTGGCAGCACTGAACATAAACAATGCTGCTGAACCGAATGAAACTAGCATATTTTGCCAATTATTGCAACTGAAAATGATCAATTATTGTCATGTTTTGAGCTGTACTAATCGGTCAGACCAAGAAAAACATTTGGAGTACTATAGACTGCCAAAAGTTATAATAAATCAAGGAGAAGTATGCAAAACTAAAGTTAATAGGTGTAAAGATACATGCGAGCAGCATTAATTAAAATATTAGCCTAATATTTCACCTCCACGACCGGAAATGATAAGAACAAACACGAAAGTTGTCAGGATCTTTGCCCTGGAAATCCTGATTCAGTTTGGCCAACCACAAACGTCTTTTGTTGCTCAGATAGTTTTTTTGAACTCCTCTCCTTGATTTGTTATAACTTTAGGCAGTCTGTAATACTACAAATGTTTTTCCCGGTCGGACCGATTAGTTCAGCCCAAAACATGACAATAATTGACCATTTTTAGCAGCAATTATCAGCAAAATTTGTGAGTTCCGTTTGGTTCAGTGGCATTGTTTACGTTCAGTGCTGCCAATGTGGTTGATTGATGACGCGTCATGAAAACACTCTATTAGTAGTAATTGTCTTGTAAAAAGTAAATGCAGTAAGAATTTAATTACTATTTTTTAAATATTTCTTCCTCAAAAAAAACGTGAAGGAACAAAATTGTTGAGCGGAACCAGAATCATTAAATAATATTAAAAAATATTGTCTGCTCCAGTTTATAGTGTTTTTGCTATTTGTGCCAAGTTTACTGTGCATTTGAAAACCAGTTTAGTTGTTTTTGAGCATCTTAGATTTTCTTGGGAAAATACTTTCCTTGAACATCCTCATTGTGTGCTCATCCGCTATTAAAAGAAACCACAGAATATGTCACATGTGTAACGCTCTGTAAGACAGAAGTGTCATATGATATCTTTTTCTTTGATTCTCCACAGTGAATGCTAGAGACATGTTCATGATTGCGGCATGGGAGTGACGTGACATCAGGATTGGACTTTCCCTCCAAATAACCTTATATCCACACACCCACACCATGTGCTTCTCTCTTCGGAGAGGCAAAACTGACTGAATGAACGACTACACTGAGAAAGATTGTGCGAGTGTGAAAATGGACGAGTCTGCGCTCCTAGACCTGTTGGAGTGTCCGGTGTGCTTGGAGCGGCTAGACGCTACAGCGAAGGTTTTGCCATGCCAGCACACGTTTTGCCGGCGCTGCCTGCTTGGAATTGTGGGGTCGCGTGGAGAACTGCGCTGCCCGGAATGCCGCACGCTAGTGGAAAGTGGCGTGGATGAGTTGCCTAGCAACATCCTGCTAGTACGACTACTGGACGGTATCAAGCAGAGGCCGAGGAGGACGGGAAGCATGCATGGCACGTGCGCTAATGGATCGGCAGCACCGGGAGTCCGAGCGCAGGGTGCTGGAGGAGGCCAGAGGGATCCGGGTCCCACAGGGGCACAGTCGCAGAGGGTCCAGGCCAAGAGCACTCCAGTTAGGGTGAGTCCCATACATCATCACATACAGTTAACATCTGTTTTTACATGCAGAAAAACTCAGTGATGGATTTCTGTTAGCCTGATGGTTATATCGGTGGAGAATTGTTTGTCTGACCCCTTCTCGTCTGGTCATGGTCTGGCCTTGGAGACTTGCTCCAAAGTCATGGCATGATATGAAAAGAAGAATCATTTCTGAATTAATTAGGTGTTTAGGGAATTTGAGATGTTTTTTTTCCTGTTCACACTGTCATCTGTATCATTATTTTGGTTAATGAACTCTAAATAAAGAGGTTGTTTAGGAGTTTAATTCACACTCAGGAAAATGAATACAGGGAGGAATGTTTCTTGGAGTCTAGAAAAATAACTTTCTCTGATGTTGGAACACATTTAATTTCTATGTGCTTTAAAAGTGCAATTTTAGTCAGGCTAAGCAATAATTCACATTTTTTATATGTTATGTAAACACTTCAGTGCAACTGGAATTGTACCAGTACGTTTTTTTGTTTGTTTGTTGTTTGTTGTTGTTGTTTTTTAATATCTGACTGCACATGTAAACATACTGAATGTGGGTGAAAATGTTCTTGCCCCCCCACCCCCCATTTTTTCCCCCCTTTTTAGTCTTTCTAGGCTCTTTTTTTTAATGGTTAAATTACATTTTATTAATCAAAAACCATGTCTAATTAATTAAAATACTGCAACTTGCACTATTTAACAGCAATTTTTTGAAATGTGAAATTATTTAACTACAATTATAATTTTAAGGCCGGATGAAATGCATTTAATTTTTTTCTCAAATTCAGTTTTCTTTTTCAGTAATTCTGTGTTGTCCATTAATTTTCTGGTTTCCGTTTATTGGTTTAATTAAATAAATTAAATCAAAAGCATCTCCAATTAACTGATTTTATAAAATAGTACATTATTTATTTAATTTTTCAGAAATACTGTGCTGGTTTTTTTTTTTTTTTTTTTTTTAAATCTGCTAAATATTTCTTTAAAATAATATTTTTATTAGTAGTAGTAGTGCTATCCTTAAATTAAGTAATTTATTTCTGTCACAGTTTCTTCAAGTTAAACTTTTATTTTTTCTATGTGATANATTGGTTTAATTAAATAAATTAAATCAAAAGCATCTCCAATTAACTGATTTTATAAAATAGTACATTATTTATTTAATTTTTCAGAAATACTGTGCTGTTTTTTTTTTTTTTTTTTTTTTTAAATCTGCTAAATATTTCTTTAAAATAATGTTTTAATATTTTTATTAGTAGTAGTAGTGCTATCCTTAAATTAAGTAATTTATTTCTGTCACAGTTTCTTCAAGTTAAACTTTTATTTTTTCTATGTGATATGATGATATAATTTTTTTTTTTTTTTCAAAACAAAAATGGTAAAATGCTCATGAAGTGACTTTCAGAGCAGTTCTAGAGATGTTCAGATGTTCATGTACATGCAGAAAATGCAGGATTCATATTTAAATAGTCTTTCTGCAGCTTAATTTTCACATAAACTAGTTCATATCGTGTTTTGATTTAAGTGTGCTTAAGACCTACCTTTGATTTGTTTATTCAAAGTGTGGCCAAATCTGTGGCATTTTGCGTTATACAGTAAATTCCATTTTTATGACTAGATTCCGCATTTCTGTCCAGGTTTTCTGCGCTGTGGAAATCATAGAGCCCTAAAACTGTCAGTTTTAAAAAACTTTTGTTTTGGTTACATGCATTTTGATAAGATGGTGGATGTTGCTCTTGTGTAATTGAACACAGTGCTGTGCTTCACTCTGAAACGCAGAACGACTGGAAACACAGAGCAAAGGAAACTTTGCGATTGTATAATCGCATTAAGCCATATTGCAATTTCAGGTAATTTCAATTAATCGTGCAGCCCTAGCAGACGGCACTAGAGAGAATCTTATTAGCTCAGGCCATTGTGCTTCTTCTGAAGCAACTCAAGCAGCTGAGGTAAGCCTCCTTCCCTGCTGAGAAAAAGCTGCATTAACTGCCTCTTATCCAGGACTTTTTTTGTTGTTTGGTGTGTTTGTGTACTTGGATGTCTTTATTTCTTTTTCTGTATGAGAGGTGAGGAAAAAAAAGCAAAAACGCTGCAAGCGGACACCATTGTGTTTGTGGCTGTTTGTGTCTGAGTGAGAGCGTGCACGTTTCTGCCAGTATAACTTTCAAACAAAGTGTCCCGGCAGATCAAGATAGTTGTCATAGCAGCAGTTTTGTGATTGTGTGTTTTGTTGTGTTTCACCTTTTGGTTTTGCACAGTAACAAAACACAGGTGTCCCTACAATCAAGCCCTCTGTCATCCCTCCCACACAGACTTGTGGGACAGAAAGAGGCCTCCACCCAAAGCATGATGGGAGGCGACCTTCTAAGTCTACATCTCCGGTCTATAATCTTCTAATATCCTTCTTTTGTTGTTCATAAACATCAGTGCTGTGAAATGACAGCTGGATTGGCCTAATAAGCTAGTCATCTCTCTGTTAAATTAAGTTTCAAGGATAATCTTATTTTCCTGTCTTCAAAAAAAGCTCATTAGGGTTTTTTACCCTAAGATGACTCACTAAGTTTGACTGTTTTTGTCTCCTACGCAATCTGTTGTAGTGCTGTTTTTCATGTGAATTTTATTCATTATGTTTTTAGGTGATGTATAAAAATCTAAAGTGATAAAGACATTTCTAATGTTACAAAACATGAATTTTTTTTCCCCAGTCTAGTTCCATTTCCGTACACTTTGGATCAGAAACCCACCATTTTTAAATTTGCCTTTGTTTGGAAATCATCTAAATGATTACACTTGTTCATTCTTTAGTTGGCGTTGCTACAATAACACCTCCTCCCTATTCCAAAGTGCCCTTAGAGCAAAAATACATCTCTGAAAATAATCAAATCTGATGAACTCTCCCAACAGTCTTTTCTGATTAGCCTGTCAGTGTACATATCACGCTTAAAAAACACTGTCATTAGCATTAGGCTGTTTGCCAGAGCTGGCTGAATCCAGTAAAGTGAGGTAATGTAAGGTTGATCATCACTGTGAGCTCTAAAACTCAAAAAAGTCAACTCCCGCATGAGCTAACTTGGCAGTGATTGCGTCTTATCTTCTCTCTCTTTGTGCCCGCTGTGTTTTCACACGCCAGCCTATTTAAGGGTGTATCTGAGGTGGTGTAAACAGCCTTGCTGCCGGTGGAAAGGGCTTTTTGCAGCGGTTGTAGCTTCAAACAGAGCTTGTGATTCAGAGTTGGTGTAAGGACCGGGAATGCATCTGAGACTACATGATAACAGAGCGTTGTGTGAGTGGCAGGTCTGTTATTTAGGTCTTCAGAGGGGTTTTGTTAAGTCTGACACATGATATGCTCTGCTTTAGAGACGCACAAAACACGCACTCACGCATGGGAGCAAACTAGTGCTAAGGAGAAGAATTCTTACGTAGTTCAGGGATACACACATATAGGCGTCCTGAGATCTGGGTTGTCAGATGCTGTATTATGTGGCTGCTTCAGCATCTGTGTACTAGTGCAGGAAGTAGATGGTAAATGAAATCATATTTTACCTGAGTCGTAAATGTGACTTTGCAGTGTTTACTGAATGTGATGCTGCCCTTCCAGTGTAGACCACTCCTGTAGGACTGTTATGAGACATGCTCTTTTTAGTGAATTAGAAACTTAAAGTGTGATAATTATAGTCTGATTGTCAAACAAACAAATTTAATGAGCCTGTTCTTTTTAGTGTATCAGAAATGTACAGCGCGACCAATATAGTCTGGTTTACAAACAAATGACTCTTACGAGCCAGTAAGGAATCAGAAATGTACAGAGTGACCAGTATAGTCAATCTGACCAGTGTAGTGTGATTCTTAAACAAATGACTCTTTTTGAGCTGATTCTTTTTAGTGAATCAGAAACATGCAACCTGACTAGTTTATTCTGATTCAAGAAAGAAATGACTCTCTTGAGCTGGTTTCTTTGTCATGAATTAGAAACATACAACTTATCCACTTTTTTGATTCACGAACAAATGATTCTTATGAGCTGGTTCTTTTTAATGAATCAGAAATGTAGAGAGCGGCCAGTATAGTCTGGTTCACAAACAAATGACTCTTACGAGCTGTTTCTTTTTAGTGAGTTAGAAATGCATTTAACAACCAGGATAGTCCGTTTAACAAACAAATGAGTCTTATGAGGCAATTCCTTTTAGTGAATTAGAAATGTAAAAAGTAGCCAGTATAGTCTGGTTCACAAACAAATGACTCTTACGAGCCGGTTCTTTTTATTGAATCAGAAGTGTAAAGAGCGGCCAGTATAGTCCGTTTCACAAACAAATGACTCTTACAAGCTGGTTCTTTTTAGTGAATAAGAAGTGTATTTAACAACCGGGATAGTCAGTTTAACAAACAAATGACTCTTACGAGGCAGTTCCTTTAAGTGAATCAGAAATGTACAGAGCGGCCAGAATAGTCTGGTTCAGTGCGTCTTATGGGCTGTTTCTTTTAGTCTATAAGAATCATACAATCTGACCAGTGTAGTTTGATTCTTAAACAAATGACTCTTATTGGGCTGGTTCTTTTTAGTGAATCAGAAACATGCAACCTGACTAGTTTATTCTGATTCATGAAAAAAATACTCTTAAGTTGGTTTCTTTGTCGTGAATTAGAAACATACAACCGGTCCACTTTTTGATTCATTACCAAATGACTCAGTTTTTTTTTGGTGAATTAAAACCATAGAATGTGACCAATGAAGTTCAATTTCTGAACGAATGGCTATTATAAATTGTGTGTTTTAATGGGAAACTAAACAAAAAAACATTGGATTGAAGTTAAAAAGACTTTCTTTTGTAATATGTTTTGTGAAAATTGCTAAAGTGGACCAGAATCAAATTCAATTGCAGGAACTTGTGAATCAGAAACTGATCAGAAAGTCATTTGATAGCTATTTAATCAGTAAAAACACAAAGTGACCACATACACCAAAGTGTCCCACTGAATGCTTTTGTGTGAGATGCATGGGATGATCTGAGGGCGTGCCACCTGAAGCTGAAACCATGCCATCCTTGGACCTCATCCAGGGGGTTCAAGTGTTTCTGAGGGGGGAGAGGTGGGGCGCAGGGACATGCAGGTGGACTCCATGAGCTGCTGAAAAGCCAAAGATCAAAGAACACACTGATACCCATGAGTCCCAGTGGGCAAAGGGTGCCGCTCCCTCTCACCTCTCTCTCTTTCTGACTCTGTCTTTCTCCCTCTGATTTCTATCGGTGCTGAAGAATAGCAGGAGGTGCGGTCGAGCAGACAGATGCATAACAGCTTATTGTTAGCGGCCACCTCTGATCTGACAGACTCGGGGCAGTGAAGGGGCAAACACCATACACTCTGTGTCTACGTGGGGCGCGCAAACTCCCAACAGCTGTCTTTTAGATTGAAATAAAGAGGCTAAATAGGTGAGAAAGTTAAGGAAGAACACTAAAATAGGTAAGATTTTAAGTCTCTTATACTACCAGTCAAAAGTTTTTGAACAGTAAGATTTTTTTATGTGTTTTAAAGAAGTCTCTTCTGCTCACCTGCATTTATTTTATCCAAAGTACAGCAAAAACAGTAAAAGTCTGAAATATGTTTACTATTTAAAATAACTGTTTTCTATTTGAATATATTTTAAAATGTAATTTATTCATGTGATTTCAAAGCTGAATTTTTAGCGTCATTACTCCAGTCACATGATCCTTCAGAAATCATTCTAATATATTCTGATTTGCTGTTAAAAAAACAAGTATTATTATTATTATTATTATTATTATTATTATTATTATTATTATGTTGTAAACAGCTGAGTAGAATTTTTTTTCAGGTTTCTTTGATAAATAGAAAGTTTAGAAGAACAACATTTATCTGAAATAGAAATCTTTTGTAACATTATAAATGTCTTTATCATCACTTTT
>JAHKKF010525718.1:2727-13745 GCA_019740295.1 Labeo calbasu
CGTAGCGATGAAACCTTATTGTAATTGTTAGAATGGTCACGTATCAGCGATCTCCACGTAAAACTAGGGTTTGGTATCGTTAGAATATTATCGATTTCGATTCCGCTTATCACTTCCGATTCTTTTCGATTCCCGGTTTCGATTCCAATGTGAAAAAAAGGTGATATCAAGTATATTTATTTGTTTCTTTTTTTGCTAAACATTTAGTTGCCGCTGAATACCATGAACAAAAATCAACAGGCTACATAAAAACAACATTCACTTAAGAGCTGTTTGCAAAATAGAGCTGCGTGAGCGAGTAGTTATTGCTGCTTTTTTGTTTTGTTTTTTTAAAAATGGAAGTTGTGGTTTTCTTACGATTCTGAAAAAAACATTAGACAACTAAACAAAATCACATGTAGGCCTAATTTATACAGAAATGATTCAGTGATTCACTGAAGATTTAATTGGTTCATTACTGGATGAATCAGTGTTTTTGAATGAATGATCAAAGACAAATACATTATTAATAACCCCCTTTTGCCATCTACTGGCACAACAATGTAATCGATAAATCTTTAACATTACTTGGAATGTCAAATTAATTTTCAAAAGAATGATCTCTACCGTACACATCAGAGTTTATATCCAGACTATGAACTTTTATCCCAGTACTTCTGTGATTATTTGAATGTTTGTAACACAGAAATAATGAACTGTGTGGTTGAAAAGACTGTGAAACAGTTTCATTCATACACATGACAGTGGCTCTCTTTAGATCAGCGGCAGCACGAATGCAGATTTGAATGTTCAAAACACACTGGCCGTACGCTGCACGGAAGAAAGGTTGAGGAAACAAACAGATGAATCATTGTAATTTAGGAACAGAATCACGTTGGTATTTGAATCGTTTCTGATCTTCAACGATCTGTTAAATTAAAATGCTTCGTCACATTGGTGGTGACACATCTATTACAACATGTTTAGCTTACCACAAATATTATAGCTTTTTCGACTTCTGATCACAAGTGTGATCATACTTTGGAGCACTATGCACTTAGATTAGCGAGCAAGGTCCTGGTAGATCATTTCGCAGAAAGATTTTCTGGAGAATGAATATCAATAATTATAAAAAAAAAGATAAACTTTCGACTCTCCGTTGCAAAGGAATGCTAAAATGTTCAAACGGGCCACTTTTAGTAAAATGCCTATAGCTCCTGAACGGAATTAGATATCTTCGCCAAACTCCCCATGGAACACAGGGTCACATGGAGAGAAAAAAAAAAAAATATGGAGCTTGGCCACTTATTATAGACACTTGTGGCACTTTGGACCAAGACCGTGCACACTGATTTTCATGTTGAAAGGACAAAAGATTCCGCAGTTATAACCATTTTTATGTTTTTTTGTTCCTAATAGCGCCTAAAAATATCTAAAAAAAAATAAAAACATGGCCACCATTGGCAGATGACGTTTGAGCACTTGTTAGACAAGGTTAATGGAGGCTATTTGTTAAATGATTGAGATAATGTCAAAAACCTAGTTTTGCAAACTAGTCCTAGGTTTTTCGCTCAATCTGGAAAAAAAACACTGCAGTACAATTCTCTGGACTCTCTAGGTCAATAATTATCAAAAAGTTGAAATGTACCCTTTGAGTGGCTATAACAGGGTTGTTCAGAAAAGGGGCCTGTCCAAATTTACCCCAAATCCTATAAAGTCTAAAGGAAAAACTGGTGATTATATGAGACAGGTGATTCTAAACAAGCATGCAAAGTTTTAAGGAGATCACACCACACCACAGCTGGCACTATAGATTTGCCAAAAATGCTTTTTTAAAATCATTGATTTAGGTGGTTACAGCCTTGCTAAATAATGTCTTTCTTCAATGTGCTTAAATGCCTTAAAGCGCTTGAACCCTAGTAAATCGCTTATTTGTAAGTTATCTATGAAGAGTTTTTTTAAATAATAGAAATACACCTTAAATATAAACCCTAACTGTAAAAACAGAGCAAGAAAGAGCCAAAAAGAGGAAGCAGAGAGACACTGGTTACTTGTAGATATCCGTCTAATTTTCCACCTTTCTCTAGACATCTTCTCTCACTTCTCTCACAACACTGTCTAGGAAAGCTGGTTTGTTATCCTGCACATCCAATTTTTCATGCATTTGATTCAAATTCACACTTATGAAAATTCAGACTTGCACGTTGGATTTGGTTATGAGATACATAACAACCAATGGTGTTTGGAATTACGTTTGAGCCATTGTGAATGAGATTCAAAAGCTTTTCAGTGAATAATGACATATTTCAGTGTGCTCCTCGCACAAAGCTATTGTATGACTTCAGAAGACTTGGAATGTAGTGCATGAGTCATATGGACTGCTTTTATGGTGCTGTTTTTGAGACATTTGGAATGACGTAAAGATTTTATACACGTATTAAACAGCTTGTACCGCCATGACATTTTACGGGATCGAGCGGACCACTGTTTCTGAAATCTCATGAGGTTTTCCTATTCTAGGATAATGTCCATATACAAATGCTTAATAAATAAAACTAAAACGGTTTCAACCACACCAGGATAAGATCAAAATCCTTCCATGACCTCTTCACAAGCCAGATCAAAACATTATCTCACCTTTACTGAAATATTTGAGTCCCGAATAGATCTCCACCTACGTCATTCCTCAGAACTAGACGCCTTTCTTCTTGAAAACAAAAAGTTACAAAGAGTTCAGGAGTATGACAGCATTCCCTGAAGGACTGAAAGTGTTTTTGAAGGTGAATCCTGACTTGTACTTATAAGTGTCTTTAAAGGAATAAATAGTTCAACCCAAAAATGAACATTCAGTCATTATTTACTCACCCTCATGTCATTCCAAACTCTTACAGCTTTCTTTCTTCTGCGAAACACAAAAAGAACATTTTTTGACGAATTGTACTAGTTGCATGCAATTATAACGAATACAGACTGGTGCTTTCAAGCTTCTAAAAAGGACGCTAAAGAACCATGAAAGTAGTCCATTCAACTTTTGCACACTGTGTGAGGAACAGATCGAAATAAGTAATGCAACCTGAAGCCCATATTACAAGCTCCAGCATCCATTAGGTAAAAGTTGTGAGCAAAACTTCTGAGGAACATGAAGACGATGGGGAAAGAGCATCTCTTTAGGTCTGAAATGTCACGCAGTCACGCATGCATTTTAATCAGGAAGACCTGCAGGAAACTCTGTGTCTCTTTTGATCACTAAGACTGCTGGGGCGAAACCACTGTTAACATTCAGAGATGAAGACGATTTTTGACATTTCACAGACCCTAAAATACCATGAACACACGAAAGCCTACACATTAATCTACAATGCATAAAAGACACCTGCGCACATAACCGATACGAAAATGGCACGTCTGTCCATAACCTCTATCCACTGATCCATGCTAGCAAGCCCACAAACTCTCCAATCTTGATTAACTTGATGTCAACATGAGTCGAAAAGACTTTCTTAAAGGATTAGTTCAGTTCCAGAATAAAAATTTCCTAATAATTTACTCAGCCCCCATGTCATCCAAGACGTTCATGTCTTTCTTCAGGCGCAAGTAAATTAAGTTTTTTGAGGAAAACATTCCAGGATTTTGCTCCATATAGTGGACTTCAGAGGAAGCCAGTGGGTTGAAGGTCCAAACTGCATTTTCAATGCGGCTTCAAAGGGTTCAAAGACTTTCCTGCAGAGTTTAGTTACAACCCTAATCAAACACACCTGTCTGTAATTATCAAGTGCTCCTTGAGATCCTATTTAGCTGGTTCAGGTGTGTCTGGTCAGGGTTGGAGCTGAACTCTGCAGGAAAGTCAATCTCTAGGACCAGGGTTGAGCACCCCTGCTCTACACGATCCCAGCCAAAGAATAAGGGTCTTATTTAGCAAAACAATTGCAATTTATTTTTTTAAATTACATTTATATAATTTTTTAATCACAAATACTCGTCTATCACTAGCTTTTGCATTACATAATCATGTTGGAAAAATCAGACATGATGTAGGTAGAAGTACCGACCCAGTATTTACAAAGCAAAGAAAAGTCAAATGCTCTTTACAAAAAAAAAAGGTACAACAACGATGTGACCTTTCCAACGTGATTACGAAATGCATGAAGTCACGCATGTGCATTGCAGAGCTAGTGCAAGATGAGCATTTGTGGTTAAAAAGTAAAAAAAAACAAAAAAAACAACCAACAGTTTCACTAGATAAGACCTTTATTCCTTGGCTGGGATCGAGTAGAGCCTTTTGAAGCTGCACTAAAACTGCAATTTGAACCTTCAAACCATTCGCCACCATTGAAGTCCACTTTTTGGAGAAAAATCCTGGAATCTTTTCCTCAAAAACCTTACTTTCTTTGCGACTGAAGAAAGACAGACATGAACATCTTGGATGACATGGGGGTAAGTAAATTATCAGGTAATTTTTATTCTGGAAGTGACCTAAGCCTTTAAAGAAACACTCCACTTTTTTTAAAAAATAGGCTCATTTTCCAACTCCCCTAGAGTTAAACAGTTGAGTTTTACCGTTTTCAAATCCATTCAGCCGATCTCCGGGTCTGGCGGTAGCACTTTTAGCATAGCTTAGCATAGATCATTGAATCTGATTAGACCGTTAGCATCTCGCTCAAACAACAAGATCGTCAAGGCAGTTCATTCCAAAGTAAGAACAAGGAATGCTGGTCCTGTTCATCTTTAATCCTTTCCATTTTAGCTAACTTTAATAACCGTTTCGGTACAGAACACCCACTTCAACAATCCAATCAATTCTCAACGCATAATCTCAAGTCCCACCCAAACTTTTACATTATGGAACAAAAACGGGTTATGTATCCTGTTGACTTTAACTAGAAGAAACGTACATTTTGTTTTAATTACAACAAGCTTCAAAGGGCGGCACAGGGTTGACCCTCAGGACAGGGCTTACCTGAGGGATGAGTCAGAAGCCTTTATATCCTCTTCGAGCTCAGAGAGACTTACTCCACCGAGGGAAGACAGACAGAGGAAGTACAACACAATACCCTGGAGGGGAAGAGCTCATCACAATGAAAGACAACTTTGGGAATCCTGTATTCCTTTGTTCCCTTATTTCCGTCTACTTTTGCTCAAACACAAGTAGTTGAACAGCCTAGGACTTATCGTGAGGTCTACAGACTTAATGAGAGGTACAGAAAAAAAAGGAAACTAAATTGTTCTTTGATCAGAAAACGGAAAGCACAAGGAGACTTGTCATAAAGAGTTAAAAGCCGGCAGGCTGGTTGCCAAAGGCGTGAGAAGGGTGAAAGGTAACGTGAGATTCAAACGGCAAAGCCGTGTATCAAAGGACACTCGCTCATTCTCTAATGAGGGCCAGAAGCCCCAAAGTCCTTCGCGGAAGTGAACGGAGTTGGCAGTCTCAGAACCGCAGGGTGCCACACACTTGGACTGCAGACAGAGGCTCCTAGGCACAGCCCAAACCGCCCGCAGTGCGGCATGTTCTCAGCACGACGGCGAGTGCATGGCACAGCCTGTACAGCGCTTTAGCACCGGTGCTGCCTCATTACTGAGCCACAGTTAAAGAGACGAGCGGCGCACACCTCCAGTCCTCCTCTTTCCTCCCTCACTCTGGCTCTGTCACATGCCTCCCGCTCAGCCTCTACGCAAAGGCCTGATCCCTGTAGAGAGGCAGTGCAGTCCTGTCCTTAACCACACACACCAACAGACCTACCAGTTTCTTTATTTCACAGTTTCTGGTTTTCTGCCATCTCTTTCCTTACCTTCTCAAGTTCGTTTTCTTGCTTTTTTTTTGCACTTCATTAGGGGCTTTCGCACAAGAGGAACCTTTCATAGTTACTAGAAGTATTGGTGGAAGTACCCGCATTTTAGCGTGTCTGAACTGCAGGAACTAGTTTAGATCTAGAAAATCTGTTTGGAGGAACCAAATTAGCTCCTACTTCAGGGTAGGGTCTAAAACAATTATATAGGAACTACCAGTGATGTACGTGTTTGCCGACTGGCCAAACACATACGAAACACCGGCTACCCAGCATTTTTAAAAAGCATGGATCACGGAAAACAGCGATAACGGCATTTACCTGTTGTCTGCAGCGTTGTGTTCATTTCTCATCCTTGACAACAACACTGCGAACTGACCATTCGCAAACAGCTTGACTGACAGGTGCTCTGACCAAACATAACGCTAAATCTGCCATTCTGTCCAACAAACGAATCAGAAAGGAGAGTAGATTGTTTCATACCTTGAAGTAATCTGCTCTGTCTTGTCTGTCAGCTTGTTGTCGGTTTCCTCTTTGCTCCACAATGTATTCTTCACTGCATGAGACTATGTGTAGTGTAAGAGCGGGATTGTCGGACATAGCAATAGTAACTAAGGAGGGCGGGTTTTGTAAGCGGTCAATTGTCATAGGAGATTTAGTCACATTTTCATGCTCTTTCAATGTCATAAATTGTGCATTTACATTCCATCTCCGTTGTCACGAAACCCACAACGCACAAGAAAAACTGCTCCGATCATGTCGTCCTCCATTCACCACGTTTGTTGATAGTGCAAATAAAGACGTTTCTTTGGGCCCTTCAGAGTTCCTGTTGCCAATGCGAACACAGTCTAGAAAAGATTCTTCTGTATTCATAGAACTTTGCGGTGCAAAAGCATCTATTTGCTTCCTTAGTGCGTTTCATTTCATTCCCAAACTGCCCTTGAGTTTTCCTCCTCTCGTCCTTCACTCTTTTCCCTTCCTTCATACTTTCTGCGCTGCTCTCAGTTTCCTTCCATCCAGCTCTTTTTCTTCATGCTTTCTACCATGCACTTAAGTTTTCTTCCTTTCTGAACTTTGTTTCCTTCCTTTCTTCTTCCTGCTCTCCACTTTCTTCCTTCATTAAAGTTTTCCTTCCAGCTATTTTTCTTAATTTTATTTTGTGTCCATCATTTCCTTTTTTTCCCTTCCTGAACTACTTACTTCCTTCTTCTTGCCCTCCATTTTTTTCCTTCATTAATGTTTTGCTTCCTGATTCAAGAAACCGATGTTTTCCTTCCTACCTTCAGTCTTTTTCCTTTCGTCCTTCTTTCTCCTTCCTTCAAGCTTTCTGCCTTGCACTTCATTTCCTTCCAGTCCGTAATTTCGTTCTTAAGTTCATTTATGCAAGTTTTCCATCCTGCCTTCAGGTTTCCTCCTCTCACCCATCACTCTTTTGCATTCCTTCACACTTTTTGTCCTGCCCTCAGTTTCCTTCTATCCTGCTCTTCTTCTTTATGCTATCCTCTGTGCACTTCATTTCTTTTTTCTTCCTCCCTGAACTTTGTTTCCTACCTCTCTGGTTCTTTTCCCTCCATATCCTTCCTTCATTAATGTTTGCCCTGCAGCTGTTTTTCTTCATTTTCTTTCTGCCCATCATTTCCCTTTCTTCCTCCCAGAACTCCTTTCTTTTTTCCTTCATGTTTTGCTTCCTGATTCAAGGAACCAAAGATTCCTCATTGGGTCCTTTAATCATGTTTGTCTTCCTGTCTTCAGTCTTTCTCCCTTTGTCCTGCTCTCTTTTTCCTTCCTTCATGCTTTCTGTCCTGTCTTTCATTTCCTTCCCTAATGTTTTCTTTCTTGCTCTTTTTATGCTTTCCTTGTCTACCTTTCTTCCTATCTACTTCCTGCCATTCTTTCTTGCTTTTCTGTCCTTTATTACCTTTCTTCCGTCCTGTCCACGTCTCCTTCTTTTTTTCATCTTTCTCATGTTTTATTTCCTTCTTTCTTTTCTTACTTCATTCTCTTTCTTTTTCCATTTATACTTTGTCTCTTTTCTTCTGCCTCTTTCCTTCCTCACTCCATTCCTTCTCTTTCCCCCAACACCTCGGCTCTGCTTTGCAGAAGTTTATAGCCCATAAGAATCACTAATAATCCAATTAAACCCAGCCAGTTCTGCAGTCAGTGCAGAATTCTACCTCCTCATGTCCCTCTATAACTCTTCAAACATAGACCATCAGGGAGGAACAGGTGAGTAATATATGATTTTGTGCTGTATACACGTGTACCCTGTGGCAAGACACTGACGATGCAGATTTTCTGTCACAAAATGAGCTCTGCTGCCACATATCAAACCCTGACAAAATCCCCAACCTCAGTCTATGCCTTTTCAGCATATAACGTTAGATTTTCTGAGCACACTCCTGCTGAGCAAAACCTGCTCATGACATTACAAAATAGATCTTGAACTTTTAAGAAGATTACAGTAGATTTATCTTCTCCACAAATGGATGCATTTTAGTCTGTCATTTATTACTGGACGCCTAAATTAAGTACTCCAAATGCTGTCTTGTACCTTTTTGAAGAATGGCTTGGCGATCCAAAAAAAAAAAAAAAGCATTTTGTTAATGGATTTTGTTTGGAAATTCCTGCTCTGAACTTTTTGGTAGGTCTTCATACCGTTAGAACGTCTTTTCAGAGCTGAAATTAGCATGAAAATCTCTCTCTCGCCATCTCGGAGTCCTTTCACATGTAACATTTTCTTTAATGAAGTAAAGTTAATAAATTTTCTCTGCATTCAGACAAGAATTTAAATTTAAGCTCCATTTAGACCTGATTTTAACATGAATTTCGCATCTGGTTAGTATCTGGTTTTAGCTGGACAGCTTTTGCACCTTAATTCCAATGCATCTTCAATGTGAAAGTGTTGAGAATCCATCCCTGACCGCTTAACATGGTCAAGTGCTGCCTGATTATGACCAGATTAAAAAATACATGTTAATGCAAGTTGGAACAGGAACCTTAGTCTTGTACTGTTCATATGGCAATACCAACTGCTAAAAACGAGTCATTAATTACACAGATCATATACATACCCAATAATATTAAATTTTCAATACACTAGTGGGCATCATTAAACTATGCCTTCTGTTCCCAAAACTGTTCAGTGAGCTATATGATGACTAGCACAGCTACAGACACAAAGTTTTTATTAATAACACACATTAGGAATGACTCTTTTACTGCTGCAACAGCACATTTTAGTAGAGCCAAATAATATTTAGTCATATAAACATGCACGTTTCAGTTTGCATGCATCATGTCAGGCGAGTTTATCTGAAAAAGTAGACACCACAATGATAAACCAGAGTTTAAAAATAGGAAAAAATTTGAGAGGAAAAATTCAATTAATTGCACATGCATGTCAGTATGTGACTGGAAAAAAGGCGCAATATACTGTTCTGCTTGTGGATATATGACTCCTCACAAAACATAAAGTGGCCTATCTTTGATGTCACTAACCCAGCAAACTGGTTACAGACAAAGTGATGCACCATTTACCGAGTCACTTACATTCTTTTACTAATACTCTAACAGTTAAATAACAGCCATTTCCCACTGTAGAAACTAGGAGAGGCGCTTAAGTATTCTGACAGTTTCAGATTTGCATGTCAGCTTTCTTACTGCCATGTTAATAATATAATAAAACTGAAAAACTGAACCAACTGAAAAAGCCAAAGTGCAATATAAGTGTAGATTCAATTCTGCCATTCTCCATTGCTGTTGTTGTTTCTATTGTGCTGTGGGCAAAAGCAAATGTCAGAAGAAAAGCAGTGTGCACTTGATGACGCCATCACGGAGTACCCGCTGTAGAGCGAAAAGTTTGTTCTGGTCTGTAATTCCTCTGGAGAATTTCTTCTTCTAAAGTACTGAAACTACATGTCACCGCCTCAGTTAACCTGTAAAACCTGCAAACACTGACCTCTGTGTAAACTGATGTGATTTTCATGATAACAGCAACTTCTCTGACGGTCAGTCTCTCTTCAGTGTGATGTAAAGCTTCACTGGGAATTCCTAATAAATAAATAAATAAACAAATATTACAATTACACTTACCATCATTTCATTATTGACTAATTTTAGAGTTCATCACAGATCTGTCTTGAATTTTTGGTTTATGTGTAATCACAAAAATTCAATTTCACTTAGAGATTCCAGGAGTTGTTTAGACTTCCAGAACCCTACTGTTCTTCTGAAACCGAATAATGATTTATCATTTGTGTTTTGTTTTACCTCAACCACAAATTCAAAACGAATTCTATTAAAGCTCAGCAGATGTTTAATGAAGGGTGTAAGGAACATTGCTGAGCACCAAACATACAAACTCTCACATACACAGACTGCACAGCACGAAGAAGAGTCTGTAAAATGGGAATTAATGGAAGTCATTTAGAGGCCTTGCACTGTGCTTTTCCTCCCTCTTGCCCAGGGATGTTATTCATTATTTTAATATATCTCCATGACATTCCAGTACGTCCACTCCCTGCATCCTAAGTGCTAACACAGACACAACACTGACGCATACATTACTCTCATTTACTCCAAACATAGACTGCAGAGGTGCTACACAGATAAACAGTATCCTAAACAATATAGATGCAGAGGAAATTTAATTTAGCACTAGGATGTGCATTTTCAAATGTATTAATCTTAGTTATAGACTTACAGTTAATACTATTATAGTTGTGAGGATGAAAAAAGGCAGCAAAAATCGCTCAGATACAATATCTCCAATAATAATAATAATAATAATAATAATAATAATACATTATTAACATGTCTATTGTTAATATTTATTATTATTATTATTATTATTATTATTATTGATTCACTCTGTAAATAAATTTATGAAAGTGATTAATGGACTTATTTTTCATAATTTATTTACTTATTATATTATTATATTATAAGTGAATCTATTATTATTATTATTGGTGTTGCCATAGTATAACAGCAACTAACATATTTGAGACATTTTAGTTTTGGATAAATGATTAATGCATTCTTTTTGATCAATTTAAATGTTATTTATTTATTTATGTATTTATTTATTTACAGAGTGAATCTATTATTATTATTATTATTATTATTATTATTATTATTATTATTAATATTATATTGATTCACTCTGTAAATACATTTACAGATAAATGATTAATGCACTTTTATTACTAATTATTTATTTATCTATTATTATTATTATTATTATTATTATTATTA
>JAHKKF010525719.1:0-13638 GCA_019740295.1 Labeo calbasu
TTCTTTATGGAACCATTTAGACAAAAAACCTTCTTCTATGGCATCGTGAACAAAAAATGACGTGGCGCCAAACCCCCTCACAAAAGAAAGATGTCATGTTACAACAGTGACAACGAGCACCTATCAGGATCAACTAAATGCTGGATTTTAAAAAGTATGTGAAAAATTGAAAGTTCGCAAATTCGAAACGTGATTGGTTACTTTACCTGTCAGTCATATGGCCTCTTGGGCGGGCCTTGGCCATTCAAAGCAGCCAAGGTTCCCAGACCTTCTGCCGTCAGTCTGAAGGTATAGCTAAGCGAGACTTCTTCTTCCTCATTCCAATTACATAATGTTTCCCATCAGACCCAAATATATTAAACTTGCTCTCATACTAAGGTTAACCTTGGACTTGTTCTACTCTGTCCACACAGCATGCGCCTCAGCAGAGGTGAGCTTAGCCTTTTGATTCTTTCTGCTGATGAGAGACTTGATCACTGCAAAGTGCGTTTTCAGATGGACTTTTCTTAAGCGTGCCAAAATAGATCTATATCCTGATCAGCACTGAACCGGCAAGCAATTCCAGCTGCAGTGCTGAACCGATTCCCCACTGAGAGTCTCTGCATTATCCTGTCTTCTCGTACATTTGTCTTATGTGGATGACCATCCGTTTTGGGGGGAATTGAAAAAATTTGTGTCATTGTAAACCTGCAATATTTGAGGAATTACAGATTTGGAATGATTAACTTCTCTTGCAGTGGCTGAAAGGGTCATCCCTTTGGCCTTAATCTGGACAACCTCCTTTCGCAGGGTTTAGTCACTTCAGAGCAGTCTGCCATCTTGCAATTTCGGTGAAAATTAGAGGAACGCTGACCATTAAATAGGGTTGGTCATATAATTAAGGAAATTAGCACCAGGTTCCAGATTAACAACAATTACTTGGAGGTATCTCTAAGTGTTCTCTAATTTTGATCAGAGTTCTTTTTTCAAATATCTCATTTAAATTGTTTATACCGTGCTTCAGAATACAGTTAATTTATGAAATATGCTTCAAAAACTGCCTTTCTACTCCTGTTAGGATAACTTCAAATAGGATTAATTCATTCATGATGCAAAGCATGCTGGGAACTCACCAAACCTTAACATTTAAGCAATAAGTCTTTGTTCAGACAACTGTTTGACAACATTTGGGTGAATTCTGTTCTATTTTTATTTATTTTTAATTCTTTCTTTCCCAAATAAAACACATTTCCTTGGCATTTTCAACTCATATAAAATACAACTCATATAATTTATTTTATATTGCACCTGTCCTCAAAGTTTCATCCGAATGATTTCCTTAAAAACTTCTCCTCTCTTATATCCCCCAGCAGACCCTCAGGAAGAGCACAAAGACCTTTTTTATATCATAGCCTCAGGGTCAGAGCCCCCAAATGCTAAATCACGTCCTACTCTAACAGTGCAATTACAACCCATCGTGTGTCCCATAAAAATAATTCCCTACTGCCATTCAAGTGATACATGGGTCGACGTGATATGTCCCTCCAGACCCCGTGTATTAACACTGCCGTTTCCCTCTGCCTCTGATATCGGATCAGCTCTTACGCCCTCCAGCCTGAGTTACTGCGGTAACGGGAAACACAAACATAACTGATACCAGAACAGCAACTGAAAGTACGTATATTGTGGCGACCTGTGATTTAAAGAGTGCCGGTTGGCTGAAGATAAGGTATCGGCGTTTAAGGGTCAAGGACGACTGGCTGAGAACTCTAAGGATGATGGAGCTCTCCTCTTTGCTTCCTGTCTTACTTTTATTTCCATTCTTTCCAGACTTAAAACGAGAGACCCAAGAGGTCACAAGGCATCTTGTGTTTACAGCTTTCCTCTCGCTGCTTCTTAGACAAAGCCGAGTGGAGGAACATTTGCATGCTATTACACGTGCTCTGCTTCCGAGTTTAGGCTTCATATATTTTATCCATTTGTCACACGGGCTCACTACGACTGAGGTTAACTGCCTCGCATGTTCCATGTCCATGTCATGGCTACATTAGGCTCCATTATGGCTCTTGGGTGCCCTGCCTGAGCTCCAGGGAGGGCAGCAACTGTTCTCCCATTACGCCTCATTATGGCTCCCATGGCTGCCGTCTCTGAGTCATTCTGGACCTTTGTGGGTTATGATGTATGTACGACATATGCTCTTATAGCTAAAAGGATGTAGATGCACAGGTTGTTCGGCACTTTGGTCTTTTCTGTGAATTTGTTAAACACGCAATAAAATTGAAGAATCAACATATGCTTTCTTTCATTTTGTGATATACATTTAAGTTAAATGGATTGTTAATTCACCCCAAAATTAAAAATCTGTCATAAAATACGATAATCGGAAGTTTTGCACCACACCTGAACGATGTTTAGGTAGAATGAATTTTCAGTTAAGTGAAATTACAGGATTCATTAAAAATATCTTCATCTGGGTTTCAAAGATGAATGAAAGTCTTATGGGTTTTAGAGAAACACAAGGGTGAATTAAAGCTGCAAGCAGCCTTGAAAGGGCCCTCGCACTCTGGCTCACCGCCACCCGGTGACTTCAGGAAAACAGCGAACGGTGAGCAATATGCATTTAAAGTGGTAAATATTGGAGCAGTATCTCAAAGTCATTTATATTTGCCAAATTTCCTGCTGCCGACTGGTGGTGCTATGGCATACCTGAATATTGGCATGTAGATGTCTTCAAGCCAGGACTTTGACCAAACATATGAAGTCTGGTGCAGATTGAACATGAAATATTTGAGTTAGTATAAAACATGACATATCCTCTTGCCAACAGGTGGCGCTATGATTGTAACTGAATATTGGGCTTTGGGCCAGGACTCTTATCAAACATGTGAAGTCTAGTGCAGATCGAACATCGTATGGCTAAGTTATAACAACTTCATTTTACATGGTGAAACATCGAACTTTGTCAGGCACAGACACGCCCTTTAACGAAAACTCAAGATTTTTGCAATTTAACATTGCAAAGGCTTTTAGAGTAGACTGACCAAATATAATGTTAATATCATTAAACCTCTAGGAGGAGTTTGTTAGAGCATAAAACATGTCGCTTCCTGTTGGCAGCAGGTGGTGCTATGGCTATAACTGAATATGAGCATGGGCAAGTGTTCAAGACAGGACTCTTATCAAACATGTGAATTTTGGTGCAGATCGGACATGGAATTATAAGAGCTTCCTGTTTCATTGCGAAACATTGAAGTTTGTCAGGTCACCACAGACACGCTCTTCAATGAAAACTCAAAATCTTCTCAATTTAACGTCACAAATGGCTTTAGAATACACTGACCAAATTTGGTGTTGACCTGTTTAAATATCTAGGAGGAGTTTGTTTAAATACAACGCCTGAAATGGCAAAAACGTCACAAAACTTCCCGAGAATATTTAAAAAAACAGACTTCCTGTTGGGTTACAGACTTCATACCAACTTTCTATTGGTATTGGTGTGTTACATGTGTCTACCGAATTTTGTAAATGTATGTTAAATGTAACTTGCGGGGCACTAAGTTGAAATTTTATAGGTGGCGCTATTGAGCCATTTTGCCACACCCACTTCTAAAATTTTCACCACTTTTGCCACGTGTGCAGTTTCATGAGTTTTCGAGCATGTTTATGCCCTCAAAAATATGATTCATTTTGGAGAAGAAGAAGAAACTGAGCACATCAGTGCTCGGCCCTAATAATAGATGAGATAATTTTTATAGTTGGGTGAAATATCCCTTTAAAATACAACATTTTGGCTCCTCATCTCACTACATTGAATGATACCTCAAATCATGTGGCTTGTTGAGAAGAGGTTTGCTATTATTATTTTAATTTCTAAACTGTCAGACTTATTGCCGGACTATATTTATTTATTTATGCACATTTAGGAATTTATTTAAAAATCTAATTAGCATCTATTAAGAGTACCATTACATGGCAGTTCAAGGGGCCTTTTGGTTATCCGTGTGTGTTTGTATTGAAGCCATTGATACTTTCTGTGTGTGTAGGAGTGCTCAGGCTCAATGTTGGTGCTGTGCTGTATGTGTGGGCTGGGGTTGGACATATTGGCCGAGGCAATAGATTGTGTAGTTGAAGCTCTTGTATTGGGTGTAGATTGATGTTGGAGGTGATTTGCTGTGGGGCTCTCGAAACGTTTTGTACTAAAGTTCATGTCTCCTAATACAGAGTAGCTACTCTCATACACTACTTCACACACAACTTCCCCCACAATCAGTCTTAAATATATACTTTGAAAGGTGGGATAGACTATATGGCATTGGGTCTGTAATACTGAGTATGATAATTGACGGAAGTGTTGTTCTCCATGTAGCAGTGAATATGTCTTATTGAATTTTTACTACACAAGAAAACGCACTTTCGGGTATTTTAAGAAGTGATTAGCATTTATAGGTTTTAAGCATTTAAATTTATTTCTGTTCATTTTGCATGTAAATTTTGTAATAAATGATAATGTGAGAGATGTGTCCTTTGTGTGCGTGTGTGTGTGTGTGTGTGAGGGAGAGGAAGCATCAAGGAGTATGTTTGGGGGGCAGTCTCTCTGCTCTGGCCTCATGCCCTGGCAATTATCTCAATGATTTCCTCCTCTTTTCAATTCTCTCCATTTCCACACGGCCGTCCCCTCCATTAAAGGAGCAATTTACCAGAGTGCTGTGACACAGGAGCCAGGAGAAAGAGAGAGAGATAGAGAGAGCGTGAGAGTGTGGGTATGTTTGGGAAGGTGAGGATGAGATTGGAAAGGGGTGTTGAAAAAGGGACAGTAAGAGGGAAAAAAAAGAATAGCTGCCTTGCTGCCCTCATTCAGAAATGTGAGGTGATGCACACCAAATAAATGTAATAAAAAGCTTCATTAAGAAGGCAGGTTTTATTTTGGCATAAAACTGTTTTAGTGTGATATTGTGTTTACACAACTGTTCGTAAGCACAAATGTAAACGGAGTGCCTCTTTTTTGCGAAATACTTTCTTCCTCCATGAATTTGAATCTCAGTTTGACTGTTTAACGGCTGAGTCCCCCCAAAAAACTCTTAAAACTACATTTTGTGATACAAAAACTGTATAATTTATAAAATTATGGTGAATTTGGGCATCCTCTATGACACTCACTGTGAGAAATACTATAAGCATGATATAAACGGTTAGAGTTCTGATATCACTAAAATATTGCACTCCTCTCAACCAGTCAGATTTGAGGACCAGAATGATCGTTCCTTAAAGTTACAGATTTTTCAGACTTTCAGAATTTTTTTTTTTTTTTACTTTATTTTTTAAAAGAATCAAAAAGATACTTTAAAAAACAACAATGCTATAAAATACAAAAATTATTTTAATATCAGTTTCGTAAGTTGAAATTTACGGGTTAGGGTTCAGGACAACCACCTCCCAATTGAAAGTACCCAATAATTGATGATTTTATATACTGATATTTTAATTATCTTAGTAAAGATTTGAAAAAATGTGAATACTTACAAATACATGTTTTTTAAATGTGTTGTTTTTTTTTTGTTTGTTTTTTTTTGGTGTGGGACAGCAGTTTGGACCAATTCTGTAGAATGGCCCATTTATGTTACTATAATTTGTCTTTGTCTTTTTGCAATTTTTCAGAATCCTCTTGCAGAATCGACTGAGGACTACTTCAGAAAGGCAGTGGAGGGGACGAAGCATGAGATGGATAGGCGGAGCGCTGTACAGAGTTTCAGCCAATAAGCTCTCTCGCACTCAAACCACCTGCACACCTAACAGTAGACAAGGTAACCATTTTGCAGAGATCATTGCCTTTTTTAAATGTACGTTGAATATACACTAAAATGAGATTTGAAATGTGTTGCCCACTTTTTTTTTTTACATGAATATGTGCCTTGGAGATATTGCAGTTGTGGTTTTGTGGGTTTTCAAGGGTCAGTAAATATCGCTTGTCTACAAGTCCAGATTATCACTCCAGTGGAAGGGGTCTACAGGTCGCCTTCTGAAATAATAAAGCTGTCATCTGTCACTGGCTACAGGTTGAGAGAGGGACACAGAGAGAACAAGAGAGATGGTGAATGGCCTAGATTAAACCCTAAAACCATAATCTGAAGTGGAATTAAAGATCAGTTCCTGCTCTGTGACGGGAGTTCCACACAAACACACATTTCATCTATTTATGATCTCCCCAACTGTGGTCTCACCACACTCAAGTCTGGTACAGTTAATATACACAGACTCAGTCTCTCATTCACTTTTTCACATGGACTTCACAATTGAATTCCACATAACCAGCGAGCCATTTCTCACATGCACTCGGATCCTAAATTCCGCTCTGGCCTCATTGCTCTATCACTCAGTGCTGCATAGAGTACAGTGTTTATATCTACTTCTCTCTCAGATTGCCATTTGGCTGTGGTTGATGGACCCTGACATATAAATAAACAGCATGGCATCTTGTCTTAGTTGTACTTGCTGGCCTCCGTCACTACCCATGAACGTGATGACCTTTAATTACATGCTATTAGTCTGGCTTGTTATAAATAAATATGCTTGTGCACAAGCTCAGATGAGACGAGGAACAAACAAGCACTGGTCTACAGCTCACTTAAAGCCACTTCAAAGACTTAATACGTTACTTTATATTTGCTTATTTTAGGTGAAGGTGATATTTTTAAAGGAATTGTTCATGTAACAATAATAATTAGGTCATTATTTCTTCACCTCATTTCAATCCAAACCAAACAAAAAAACAAAGATTTTCTTTCTTCTATAAAATGCAAAAAGAGATGTTTAGTGGAATGTTCATGCTGCTCTTTTCATTCATACATTGAAAGTATTAAGTGACCAGGGACTATCAAGTTCCAAGAATGGCATGAAAGTGCTATAAAAATATTACAAAACCATTATGAAAATAGTCGATCAGACTTGTCGATCAGACTCGATCAGAAAAATATAATTTTTGTTTGGCAAACAAATAGAAATTTATGTTGTTTTTTTACTTCTAAACTTAAAGTCATACACCTCCATAAAATGTTGCTTAATCCTTGATCTTTTGATCTTCTAAAATTTTCTTTCTCATACTACAGCAGAGTGGTACAATCCATATGTTTCTTCGACTGGTAATCAGGGAAGAACATCAGCCACACGTTATGTAGCCAGGTTAGTATTGTAATAGATGGCTAAAGGGATAGTTGACCCAATTAATTACTCACCCTCATATCGTTCCAAATCTGTAAGACATTGGTTCATCTTTGGAACACAAATGAAGACATTTTTCATGAAATCCACATGCTTTCTGACCCTACATAGACAGCAACGCAACTGACACGTTCAAGGCCCAGAAAAGTAGTAAGAACATCGTTAAAATAGTCCATATGACATCAGTGGTTCAACCGTAATGTTATGAAGCTAGCCCAAAAAATATTCTCAAAGCTTCATAAAATTCAGATTGAGCCACTGATGGACTATTTCAAGGATGTACATACTGACTTTCTGGGCCGTTTGAACATTTCAGTTGTCTATTCAGGGTCAGAAAGCTCTCGGATTGCATCAAAAATATCTTAATTTGTGTTCTGAAGATGAACAAAGGTCTCACAGGTTTCGAACGACATGAAGGTGAGTAATCAATGACAGAATTTTCATTTTTGGTTGAACTATCCCTTAAATTTCACAGCATAGCAATACATATGAACGTCAATTTGTTTATTGGTTTTGTGATTTATTTATTTTTTCTATGCGCATCAGTCGTGCTGTGCAGAAGAGTTTAGCTATAATACGACAGGCTAAACAGAAGAAACAGAAGGCCAAGCAGTACTGTATGTACTATAACCGTTTTGGCAAGTGTAACCATGGCGATGCTTGCCCCTACATCCATGACCCTGACAAAGTGGCCGTCTGCACCAGGTACAGAGTTTCTGTGCACATTTTCACATTATACAAAATTGCAAATACTTCGTAAGCCGGCTTCAAATTAAAATCTTGTTTGGTTGGCAGGTTTCTCCGAGGCACATGTAAAAAGACAGATGGGACATGTCCTTTCTCGCATAAAGTAGCCAAAGAGAAGGTAAGTTTTTGGGGTAACTTTTATATGTTCTTCCACCAAAAGCATAAAAATGATTTGATTTAAAGAAATAGTTCACCCAAAAATGAAAATTCTGTCACTGATTACTCCCTCTCATGTCATTCCAAACCCCATTTTCGGAACACAAATTAAGATATTTTTGATGAATTCCGAGAGCTTTCTAACCCTGCATACAGCAACGCAACTGACATGTTCAAGGCCCAGAAAGGTAGTAAGGACATTGTTAAAATAGTCCTTGTGACACCAGTGGTTCAAATGTAATGTTACGAAGCTACAAGAATGTTTTTTGTGCGCGAAGAAAACAAAAACACACATACGTCATGAACGCATGTTGAAGACTGACACGAAAGAGAAGAAATTGTTATTTTTTAAAGTTGTTGTTTTTGTTTTCTTTGCCACAAAATTATTCCCATAGCTTTATAACATTATGGATTAATCACTGATGTCACATGGACTATTTTAACGATGTCTTCACTACCGTTCTGGGCCTTGAGTATGGTAGTTGCGTTGCTGTCTATGCAGGGTCAGAAAGTTCTCGGATTTTTGTGAAAAATATCTTAATTTGTGTTTCGAAGATGAATGAAGGACTTACAGGTTTGGAATGACACAAGGGTGAGTAATTAAGGACAGAATTTTTCATTTTTGGACTGTCCCTTTAAGCATTCTGACAAGCTATATGTACAAAATATGTTCAAAAACTAACCAGGATAATGGACATTGCAAAAAAAACAAAAGTGTCAAAGTCAACCATCTAGCATGTTCACATATAAAATCAACACAAATGCTTCTTCACAGTTTTTTGAAGTTTTAGACTGAATTTTGTTTGATTTGATAAACAGTTTTTAATTGTTTTCTCTGAATTTAAGAATGGTTGAAGCAGTTACAGGGCAGATCATAAACTAAGAGACCCAATTTCAGTCATAACTCAAACATAAAATGTGCAGCTACTGTATTTTATCTTCGTAGGGCAGTATTGACAGTTGGATTTATGCATAAAGCCATAAGAATCTTAACATAAGTCATGACTGGCCGTATGTGGTGGTATCAGGTTACTGTCAGGGCTTGCTGGCCTGTGGGGTGATAATTAAAGATACTATAGCAGGTTCTTAGCTTCCTCTCTCAGGTTATGATGGTGTGCTACAGTCTCAATATCTGTGAGGCAATCCCACTAGATTCCAGAGTTACATACTTCGAGGTCTTTGCCTAGGCTTTGCCGTCATGGAGACAGGTGGAGATGGGATCAGTATTGACGCAACATGTGACCCATCATATAGTCTAGATTCTCCCGAAGTGAACATTACGATCTCATTACTTACCTCAGACAGACACACACATATGTGCGTGGTCATATTTTTCATGGTCGTGATTCTTTGGTCTCAAAGTGTGCCTCCTCACCTTGTTAACCCATTTACTTTTCAATACCGTTATAGAAATATTTGCAGACCTGCTGTCAGATACTTTTTGGGTGCAGAATGCATTGTAGATATGCAATGCATTTTGCAACCAAAGACTCTGACAATAGCAGGGTTGCTAAGATAAATCTCAGTCTCAATATGGCAGCAAACATGAAGGAGGACCACCCGTATGTAGACTTCTCATGAATAAAATAGTCAGCAACCTGTATCTCATGTAAGTGTCTCATGTAAGATTTTTATTTTTTGGTATTTTTGCCTTTATTAAGATAGGACAGATCAGAACTGACAGGAAGCAAAGTGGAAGAGAGATAGTAAGCGGAATCGGGAAAGGTCCTCGAGTCAAATTCGAACTCAGGATGCCTGTAGCGCAACAGAGCTGTATGTCGGTGTGCTACCCACAAGGCTATCAGCGCTGATTCATTTGAAAGAAGATGCAAAATTCACTTTTACATGTTGTTTGATCATAAATATGTATTGGCAGTGTGTGTACTCATCTACCCTATAATGATAAAAATCCACACAGTGCTTTTTTAAATCCTATAAATAATATCTCCTTCTCAAATCAAGCCATTCTCAGCTTCTTGGCTGTGTGATGTCACACAGACCAAGGACACTCCCACGATTGTTGATTGGCTGTCTTACCTTAGACCTGCCCTGAATAAGCGATTGAGCTGTTCTGTTGTTGGTTGTAATAATGAACATAGCAGTTGTCATTTACTCCCCACATATGAGCCGTTGAAGTCGCAGTGGATTACGTTTGTTTTTGAAGGGAATGCACCCCCCCCGATCGACATAAATGCGTCTATGTTTACGTGAATCATTCGTGATCCAGCTTCACCTACAGAAGGAGTGTAAGGTTCTTTTATGATTTTTTGCAAATCACCTTTCCTAATAATGTGCTAGTTAGCAAGTTCCTCAGTTCGACTCAGTACCCGCTAAATACGGCTAAAGTAAACAGTCCGGCTCGTCACCCCACGGAAGAGAGAGGCGGGGTGAGTAGAGCTCATTAGCATTTAAAGGGACATGCAACAAAACAGGTTGCTGTAAACAGCTATTTTTGACAAGGTAAAACTGGTGTTTTTTACTCTACCATTGAGAAATTTTAACCAAAGCATGTTATAGACACTTCTAAAGAATCATATCAACTTGTGGAAAATGGACATCCGATGACCCCTTTAAATATTCTTCATAATCAGTATTTGTTTATTTCAGTAGAAAATGACTTTTAATATCATGGTCCACTAAATTTGCAAAGTTTTCCTCAGGGTTTGTCAAGATTATGGAATAATCATTGTTTTTCAAGCCTGAAAAAGCCAATTAAATATCTATAATCCATATACAGTTCTGTTTAAATAATGTCCTAAAATAAAGCTTGCTTGCAAATTTTAGTACGTCTAACCTCTGCACTTGCCATTGATATAAATTAGAAACACTTTTGGACCTAAGACCGATCCCTGCGGTACACCACAAATTATCATGTATGTAAATGTATGTTCACAAATTTCAACAAATTGTTGCCTGCTTCTTAGGTAACTACTCACCTAGTTCAGTCCAACCCTTCTAATGCCATACCTCTCCGTTTAATACTGTAAAGCTGCTTGCTTTAAAGCAATATATTGTATTAAGTGCTGTATAAATAAACATAACGTGACTTGACCAGAGTGCAAATTGCAGAGCTCGTGCAACCATATCCACATTGCTATGATTGGATGCTTTCTTAACTTCTATTTAGTTTTTTTGATTTTCTGGACCCCTAAGCAAGGAACAAAAAAGAACTTAGCTGTGAATATACTGGGGCTTTAAAGCCCTTCTAGTATATTACGAAAGTAACAGAAATAATACATTATTTTTATAATAGCAGGAGTGTTTAAATGACAATTTAAAGTGTCATTCCAGGTTCAGTAAGAAACTGTCTGAAACTTTCCCCACACTTCATTCTCACAGTGAGACGCCTGTTTTCATTGTTTGTTTGACACCCAGAAAGCCCCTCTGAGTGTTCACTTTCTGTAAAACACACACTTTCTCTCTGCTGCACTCTCTCCCTCCCTCCCTTCAATATTCTAACACTTGTTCAGACTTTGGCTTGTATTCTGTCCAAGGCTCTACTCAACTAATAGCCCCCCACACATACAAACACACCGAATCACTGCACCTGTGACAGTCGTCACCCTCTACCCCTACAGTCCACCACGAGACCAGCTGTCCGGTCGTTTTAAAGGAGCAGAGCCACCTCATCGCAGCGCAGGCCCACCTGCTAGTCCCAACCCCATAAGCCTCCTTCTCCTGTTCCTCCACAGCCTTGGGGCTCAATTTAACCCCGCACCCTGTGTCACCCGTGTATATGCCATGAAGCATGGCTTGAGTTCACGCCTGCAATTGAAACGATCCAGTTCCCCCTCCAAATAACTGAGAAACAAGACCCCCAACCCAACCCCCAAACCCCTTCACCCGAGTCGTGACTAGCGTCCATTCCCCTCCCCTGCACATAAACACATCATGCAGGTGGTACGACGCCCCTCTTGGGTCAATATTTCTGTTGCAGTTAATTAAGCAGAAATGATATGACCCCCATGGAAATGAGATTCCACTTAAGAGGTCAGCGGCCCCCCTCTTGCTCATCCTGCGCGCGATCCTCACATTCTATTTTAAGACCGGAGAGCTCTCCGTCACATTCAGATTATTCATACATGCAGATTATATTCACGAGGAGTCAGTGCAAATCTGTGCCATTGACACATGCACATAATTACTGATTAGACAATGTGTGATAAATGTGTGTTTTGACAGGGACTTCAATAGATATGTGATATAATACTGGTGCCATATGTGTATAACTCACTTACGTTTTCCATCACTTACTTTATATCAACACATCTGGTAGAAAGTGAATTTAAAGATTGAGCTGTATTGTAACTGCACTTATCCTTTCAAAAGTTCTTTGGTTTCTCAAACTAACCATATTCATCCACAATCACTCTGTTGTTTAGTGCTGGAGATTGGTTTAATGTTTGTGGTTATCTGAGGTTTTAAATGGTTTGCACAGATCCCTGAAGTCATTTTCAAGCTCTAAATCGCTGTTTGTTTTTCTTTATAGATGCCAGTGTGCTCATACTTTCTGAAGGGGATCTGTAATAACAGTAACTGTCCCTACAGCCATGTTTATGTGTCTCGCAAAGCCGATGTGTGCAAAGATTTCATCCGAGGCTACTGCCCTCAGGGAGATAAGGTAAGACAGTTTGATAATTTCTATGTAAACAGGTGTTAAGAATTCAATTGAAAGAATAGTTCACCCAAAAATGAAAATTACCCCATGATTTACTCACCCTCAAGCCATCCTAGGTGTATATGACTTTCTTCTTTCAGACAAATACAATCAGAGTTGCATTAAAAATGTTGTGGCTCTTTCAAGCTTTATAATGGCAGTGAATGGGCATTGAGACTTTCAAGTCTAATAAAGCATCCCATCATAAAAAGTACTTTACACGGCGCCAAGGGTTAATAAAGGCCTTCCAAAGCGAATTGATCCATCTGTGTAAGAAAAACATCCTTACGTAAAACTTTATAAACCATAATCTCTTATGCTAACTGTCGGACGCGTGTTCAGAAAAGAATGGTGAACGCCACACCTACATCCTACGTCATTTGCTGTACATATCAGAAGGCCTTTATTAACCCTCCGGTGCCGTTTGGAGTACTTTTTAAGATAGATGGATGCACTTTATTGGACTTCACTGCCATTATAAAGCTTGGAAGAGCCAGGATATTTTTAATATAACTCCGATTGTATTCATCTGAAAGAAAAAAGTCATTTACACCTAAGATGGCTTGAGGGTGAGTAACTCATGGATTAATTTTCATTTTGGGTGAACGATCCCTTTAAGGACAGTTTATCTACTTGAAATCTTAAACGTGAAACCTTTTCCTATTAAAGTATTTATCACATTTAATGGAATAAACGTCTGACATTGGCCTTGATCTGCCTTTTTTGATATATAATTACCTTTTTGTATTTTTTTAGGACTGCCCTCGACTAGTAGTCGTTCATTTTAAGCATTAGGCAACTATTGGTCGCACGTTTATTAATAAACCATATAAATCATAATAATGAGCCTTTAATTGCTTACATAGCCTAATAAGCAGTCAAGC
>JAHKKF010525719.1:13688-28298 GCA_019740295.1 Labeo calbasu
AAGTGTTTTTTGACCTTGCATACATGTAAACCTGTTTTGGGAGTCTATTAAAACAATATTAGCAACCTTTAAAATGGCATAATAGGGGCACTTTAATTATAGTCTAAATTTTATAGACTAAAATGCCGTATACTGTCATATTTTAGTCATCTGAATTGTTTTAGTTTTAGTCTAGTTTTAGTCGACTAAATATCATAAGATTTTAGTCGACTGAATTTACAGTAGATTTATTGTATAGGTTTGATATTAAGGTTTTATCATGATAGACTGCAGATTTAACTGCTGTGACACGCACCATGCCTTTATATTAAAACATGGTCTTCTTTTCAGTTAAATTCCAATGGTTATATAGGCTAATTATGCATTCTTTATGACAACTTGTTTACCACATTCTTCGTTCTTTCAAGCAGACATATTGATTTATATAAATAAATTTAGATTAATCTTTATTAGGCTACTAAAGTGATTCAGTCAAGAGCAGTGAGTGGTTTTCTGTCTTTCTTTTATTGCTTGATTATCATCAATGACTCGGACAATAGCAACTAAATTAGGCTGCTGTCCCTTTAAAGGGGTCATCGGATGCTAAGTGCACTTTTACATGCTGTTTGAACATTAATGTGTGTTGGCAGTGTATGTACAAATCTATCCTGTAATGGTAAAAATCCATGCTGTGGTTTTTAATTAATCTGTAAAAATAATATTCCCTTTTTCAGTTCTCAGATACCTGTCGTTATTGCCTCACACCCACAGAGGCCGCTCCCACGATAGTTGATAGACATGAGCGTCTTACCTGAGATCAGTTGTAACAGTCCAGCCTCCATGTTTTGATGCTGGAGCAGGGATGTAAGTTAGACAAGAATTGAGTGATTGAGGTGTTGTGTAGCTGTATGTAATAATGAACATAGTGGTCGTCATTTACTCCCGACATCTGAGCCGCTGAAGATGCAGTGGATGTTTTACATATATCCGTTTTACATATATCCGTTTATTTTCACACAAATCATTTGTGATCCAGCTTCACCTACAGCAGAAGTGAGTATAAGGTTTTTTTTTAATGAATCTTTGCGATCGCCTTTCCTAATAATGTGCTAGTTAGCAAGTTTAGCGGCTAAATGCGACTAAATGCGGCTAAAGTAAACAGGCTCGTCAATCCACAGAGAGAAGAGAGGGGCGGGGCGAGCAGAGCTCATTTGCATTTAAAGCAGCCTCGACCAGAATGGGATGATTTTTGCAGAGCTGACTTTGGCAAGGTAAAAAGGGTGTTGTTTTACACTACCATTGAGAATTTTTAACCAAAGTATATTACAGACTTTTCATTAAGACCCTAAAGAATCAACAACTTGTGGAAAATGGGCATCCGATGACCCCTTTAAAACTGAATGCACAGATGCAATGTACTGATACACGTCTGGTATTCTCCCAATTGTTTACGTTTACCTAAGACATAACCGAGTGTGTTTACGTAAATACTTGTCAAACGGACAGTTCAACATAATGTTCAGTGTATTTCTCCGTTCATGAGATGCGAAAGAGTACTTGTGCGCTGTGTGAGAGGCACTGTTTCGGTGTGTGCACTGATAAAACTGGAACCAACTGAGTTCTCCTTTGCGTCGTCAAATTTATCCATATGTCTGCTCTTCTCCTACTCCCAGATATTGAAATATTTTAACGTTTCATGAGACGTGCAGCAAATGTATGCTAGCTTATGTACCACCGGCTGAAGTCTATGTTACAGTTAATATATATATATATATATATATATATATATATATACACATCTAACCTCATAACCATGCAGCAGATTCGTTCTAACTGAATCTCTTCCCAAATCATCCCTCACTAACATTTTTGCCTTGTTTTTGTCATTCAAAAACGTTTTTTTGTTTCGTTATCGTCTCGTTTTCGTTAGTGAAAAAATGTCACTGATGCAAATGAGCTGCATATTCGTGCCCCATCTTCATGAAGAGGGCGTAGCGTATACATCTCTGCTGTGCATACCTACAGAAAATAAACAATCGGTAGAAGCAAGATGAGAGCGAGTGAACCAAAGACACCGTACAACCAAAGACAACTCGCTGAGGCCAGAAACTGTGGCAATGAAGGAATGTCAGTCAGCGGCTGTGGGCGGGGCCTAAACAATGTGACATCACACTGCTTAGAAAATCAAAACAGCATGCCTAATGAGCCTGGTTTGGTTTAATATGGATTAAAAAATAAGAAGTCAGTGGATTTTTATCATTGTAGGGTAATTGTGTGCTTTTGTTACCCAAAGACTATATTTTAATCTAGTTATCAAGTCATTTATTTTTTAACCTCTGGTATTATTTATGTGAATTGAAAGGCTGTTTTTCTTTCCAGTGGTGCAAAAAAGTTGAAAGAACACTGTTGTTTTGAAGTCGTAGTAATTGACTCTATAATGCAATTTTTCGATTTTTTTTTTTTTTCCATCAAGAATGTAAGTTTCAGTTTGTCCTATTCTCTGAATTAGAGATTTGCAAAGCGACATAAATTACTATCTATTAAAACCTGAGCTAGTAATGCTGTATGACAAAACATTCTGGAAAACTGACTGACTGACGGCACCACAATGTACTCCCAATCCCAAAATAAGACATTTTAACACTGGAATATACAAAGTGAGGGGGAAAAATGAATAAATAAACCCTTTAGTAGAGTAACTGATAGATATTCAAAAAGTAAAGATAGTTGAGATTAATAAAGGGATAGTGTACTGGAAAAATTAAAATTCTGTAATCATTTAATCACTCTCGTGTCATTCCAAAACATAATGCAGCTCTTTCTTTTGTAAAACACAAAAGAGGATGTTTTAAAGAATGTTGGTGACCAAAGAGTTTTGGTGCCCATGGCTTGCACCGTATGGACAAAAACACCCTACCAAACACACCATACAAGTCATACAGTTTTGTATCAACTTGAGTGGGTGAGTAAATGATAATAGAATTGTCATTTGTGTGTGAACTCTTTTTTAATATGCACAAAGCTATCATAGAGACCTTCAGATTGTGTATAATAACAGGAACATTGCTCACAGCAGGTGATTTGAAGTCTCTCACTGCTAATTTGATTGGATTTGTTTGTTTAGCACCATATTTTCTGTTACGGACATGCCCTTTGCCATTATCATTGTGGGGAATTGCTTTTGTGTTCTTATTAGAAGCACAGCGGGCCTCAGTTGAGATGCACCTCCATTGGTTACATCTGTCAGTCTGGTGTGCTGGGGATGACTGTCAGAGTAAACCCCTTGTGTGAACTCTGGACAGGTATGAGGTCAAGTTTTTATTTTATTAACCAAGGGCAAGCTTTTAACATCAATACAAGGACGAGAATGTACTGCAGTGCATGAGAAATGTGTATGCTCAAGTATGCCATGTGAATGTTGTGCCAGGAGAATAAACTGTAGCTTCTTCTGAACTATTCTGACCGCATTAGATTACAGTAGGATAGATCTGGCTTGTGGCTTGGGTTTTGTAAGAAACCATGCCTGAAAGAGGAATCTAGGTTTCTTAAAATTGGTGGGGCCACACAGTTTCCGTCACACTGCACAGTTTCATAGTGATTGCATATTATTCTGAAAGTTTAATTTAACATTTTAACTTCTAAAAGAGAATCTCTCTTCTGTGGGGTTTGCTTTGGATGTGATTTGAATGTGATCATATTCATTGGCTTGTGGCACGCTTCACTATTTTCTTTAATTGGATTCTTCATTAGAGCGCAGAGCAAAGAGGAAATGCAAGCATGATGGGATATTTGACAGCTGTGAGATGTGCATTGTCCTTAACAACTGTAAGCCTAACTCAGGTATTATAGCTGTCAAAAATCTTTAAGAAATGTGTCTATTTATAGCATCCCTTGTCCAAAAATATACCTGTAGATACATTTCACTGCAGTTTCAATTTGAAATGAACACTAGAGGCAGTGAAATGGCAGCAGTTTTACCTTTAAAGGTTATTAATTTTATGCTCTAAATTGTGCCTACAGGGGCAGTTTATTGATTAATAAATATGTTTGTTTGTGTGGTTACTTGCACAATACTATGTTATGACCTTAAAGGGATAGTTCACCCAAAAATTAAAATTCTGTCATTACTTACTCACCCTCATGTCGTTCCAAACCTGTTCATCTTTGGAACACAAATTAAGATATTTCTGATGAAATCAGAGAGCTTTTTGACCCTGCATATACAGCAACGCAACTGACACGTTCAAGGCCCAGAAAGGTAGTAAGGACATTGTTAGAATAGTCCATGTGACATCAGTGGTTCAACTGTAATGTTATGAAGCTACGAGAATACTTTTTGTGTGCAAACAAAACAAAAATTAGAAGCAAGCTAAAATGGCCTACCTGATCTCATGATGAAAACGTACCTGACGAAACTTTTTCGCAAGACGTGAAATACGTACCAATACGTTTTCAACAGAAATGAACAGTAGAGATGGTAAAACAGCAAGAACTTGTAATAATTTTCACACAGAGTTATGATTACCGCTCCATATGTTTTGCTTTCCAGACATAACAAGCTTGCTCGGTAGCTCAGCGGGCACAGGATAGGACTTAGGATGCAGAATCCTTGGGTATGAATCCCGTGAAAAACATGACTCACGATAGAAGAGCTGAAAGATGAGAGATCGAAAAACAAGCTAAAACGGCATGCTTGCAATTGTGTTTTTACGACACATTCACTTTGTTCATAATACAGGTAGGTTTAGGTGAGGTGCAGATGGTACGTTATTTTAAACGTCACGTGAAATTAGAGACAGACATTTCAAGTCAGAACTGCGGTGACATGTACAAATCCAGCGTCACATAAAATGTGCCATATGTACATTCATCTGTTCTGGGGAAAAAAACAAACACTCTTTAAGTGCCACTCGGTGGACATTTCACATTGAATATCTCATGAAACATACATGGCGGTACGTATTTCGTGTCTTGCGAAAACGTTCCCACAGATACGTTTTTGTCATGAGATCAGGTTTAAAATGCCATGGTTGCTTCACAAAATGCGTTTAATCCTACATTAAAGCACCAGTTATTGGACATTTTATTTCTGAACTGCCACAAATCATACAACAATCAACATAATCAAACGCAGCCATATTCATGTTCATTTGTTTCTGATGCATTGCAAAACATGCCAGAAGCAATGTGATATTTTGCAGAAATGTCCCCACATGCGTACATGGGTTGTCTTTGAGACATGTTAATGCTTAGATGGCATCTGAACTTTGAGCTCAAGTAAGTGGAAAAAAGTCTTCCTTATGTTTTGCCCTCTAACCCTTTTTGCTTTACCATCTTTACCCATTAAATGAAGGTATCCATCAGGAACATATGGACAGGATGAACACAGATGGCGTTACTTTTCGATGCCTGCAGGCCCAGGTAGGCCTCACGCCCTATCTTAGCTCAAAATGCGAATGACTCCTCAGGGATTCCTCCTGTTTTAAGACACACTGGAGTTGTTCTTATCAGGAAAATCCTCTTATTTCCATACTCACCCTTTAGTATTAAATCTAATTTCCACTATTCCCAATATTGATTTTCCATACAGCTCTTATCGGGGTGTAGGTGTGTGTTTATGCATGTAATTCATTCATGCTTACAGAATGAGCATGTCATGTTCAGGTCAGAGAGATAAGGAAGAAAACAGGCAGAAGATGGCATACTGTGTGGGAACGGAGAATACGTTTTATGAATGAAGAAGTATATGCTGGTTTTAGACCCAGCAGGGGTCTGCAAATGCAACACTCTAATGATCATTTGAGATAAAAGCAGCTTTTCTCACAGAGTACCTCGTAGTATATAGCAAGGGGTCATTGATTGCATTTTTCTTTGATATTGGAAATTGTATACCATTATGGAGAGCTAATTAACTTGTGGAAGTGGGATTATTATGCTTTAAAACACAATTGCACGTTTAAAATATGACTCTGCTGGTGGTTGAGGATTTAAGTGCAGTGAAAATACCAGAGGGGATAGGCTTGCATGCAGAGATTTGATTTTGACTACAAAATGGTCTGCTTGATATTTTTAGCCGTTCAAATGGAATTGAAATATAAGCTGGTGGCAGTGTGATTATTAAAGGGATATTTCACCCAAATATGAAGACTGTATGACTTACTTTCTCATGTGGGACCACAAAAGTCTTCTATCTCACAGAGGTTACCAAGTTCTTTGTAACAGAAGCATTTGGGAAAGAGATGCAAAACTGACTGGAAATTGTGGTTGCTTTTTCCAAGTCTTTATGAGAACAAATGAATGAAGACACTGTGCAGTGTTTGTGTCTGTATGTACTAGGGTCAGTGGTTCAAAGCTTTTGTAAGAGCATCAATTGTGATGATACACTGGGGCTTTAATTAAAACTAAAGGTTTCTCTTCTACACTGTGCATAGCAATTCTGCCCTTGAGCATCAAAAATTGTGCAAGTTGCTCCAGGGTTGCTACAATACAGCATTTTGTTCTCTCTGTAAGAACAGAATGAGCTGATGTAAGCAGCACGCATTTATTTCATTGCTCTTATTGTCATTTTCTGTTCTGTAAATCTGACTGAATCCAGACAGTTGATCAGTTTTTATTCTATAATCTGAGCTATAATAAGGTTTTGAGTTCCTTCTCGCAAATTAGTTTTAATGATGATCAAGTAGCGACTGAAAACTACTGCGACTATGAAAAAATACATAGGAGCACCAGTGCGACCTGACCCGGTCAGCATATGTGTTTGCGATCAGGAGGGCATCGAAGGTTTCTATTTACAAGGTGTTTTTGCAGCGTTGAGTAATGTATCACATTTGACACATCTGACACAATGTTAATCAGAATCCACTCACTGCTCAAAACCAGCGTTTTGTTCAGTGATAGGTTGTACAAACTCACAAATCCTCTCATTGAAACAGACTAGACACTATGTGTAATTCGTTGATTGTAATGTAACTTTGTGAGATCGTGATGAACTAATGGTGACAGGTTTTAATGATTATTAAGAAAGTCTGCAAATGTGATACTGATTTAATACAGCAGTTCAATAAACAAGATGTTAATATAAAGTGACTTACATTGACTGACTATAACAGTATTGCCGGATTTTGCTTTATTTCATCAACAAAACAATCTCAAAACATCTCAGAGAAAACACAGCGTTTTTTCGTTTATAAATGAACGTGCCTTTTTAAACGAATCTAGTGAGTCATTGACTCAATTACTAGGGAGTAATTACAGTGACTACAGTAGCGATCAAAACGAAAGTATCTTAATACTTGTATGTATTGTAACGCTTATCCACTTCCGCCAGGAGGTGGCGACTGCCGATTTTAAAAAGTATGTCATTGAATGATTCATTCAGGAGATTCCAATAGTAATTTAATTAAATAATTTTTTTTTTTTTATAAAAATTAATATATGTTTTTAAAAGACTTAAGCAATGAACATTTTGTCAGAACCACTAGTAAATTACGTTGTTTTGTTTAGTTTTCTAATCTTTTTTCTCCAGAATCGTGAGAGAATCATGGTCTTCAGTTTATTAAAAAACAATTGTGATTCTCAAGTTATCCAGAATCGTGAAGCTCATTTAAATGTTGTTTATTACTGCATATAATTCATTAAAATGGAAGTTTAATTTCATAAAGTTCAAAATGCACCTCCATTTTTTTGCATTTTGTCTTTTTTAGTTGAATAAAACACTATTTTCTCTTTATATTTCATCATTGAGGATTTCTTTAAAAAAGTTTAAAAATCTCATCTTGTCTCGTTCTCGTGAACCCAGTCTCTTGTCTCGTCTCGTCTCGTGGGATAAGTGTCTCATCACACCCCTATCATTTACCCATTCATAAAGACAGTCACTTGCTTCATTCCTGAATGAATCAGCTATTCGAACGAATCAAATGAATAAATAATTCAGTGATTAAAATCAGTGACTTGCCGCCACCTACTGGAAGTTTTAGTTTAGTTTTTAAAGTAGAATTTCAGTTATTTAAATCATTTAATATTTCAGTATTCAAAATTATATTTAAAACATTAATCTCAACATGAATTTTTGAATTTAATTGCACTCATTCGACCTCTGAGCTTCATTAAATGTCTGAAAATACACTGACAAGCCACTTTTGTGTTCTTTTGAGCCGCCATTGTAATGCAAAATAATTTTGTTAATACTGATTTCATAAGATTGGTAACTTATTCATCTTATTCTACTTCTTATTCTGTTGTTTTAATTAGAAATTCTAAAAAGCTTTTAAAGTGGACATAAAAGATGACATACTTTTAATAAAAAGAAGGTGCTCCTGAATTTTATCTCTCTCCCCCTTTTTATGTTGTGTTTTATCTCTCTCTCTCTCTTTTTTTTTTTTTTTTTTTTAATATGGAGCCACATTTTCCATATGCAACAATGTTAGTGTAAAAACACAGCATGAGCCTGCTGTTGTAGTTATGATGCTGCTTTGCTTATGTGCTGCTTATGTGTACGTTGTGAAACTGACCTTTTACTACTATGCAGGACTATATTGTCCTGGAACAAAATGGCAAAAGGCACATTTTATTATAGTTTATAATGTTTGAATGTCAAGGTTATGCTTCATCTTGCTTTACTGAGCGATTTATGCCTATTCCTGTTCAGCCTGTAAAAACCAAAAGAAACGTTGGAGTGCCTGAACTTCTGTCTTTGGATACTGGGACTTGCGTTCATCATGCTGCCAATTTAAAACCACAAGTTTCAATACTAGTCACCTTCACTCCCAGCACTCCATCCCTCTTCTAGCTATTTTAACGACACTGTAATTACAAAAATCTTTTAGTCTTTCTCTGTCATTTGCTTTGACTATACACTATACACAGCTTTTTAAATTCCTCTTCAGGTTTGAAAATTGGCTTAGGGCATATACATTTATTTATTGATCACCTCAGCCACCTCCACTTCAGCTTCATTTTTTGAAAAGGAGAACTCTTATTTCTTTAAAATGATTAATTTATTCTTCATTACATTTTCAACAAATACTTTGGCTTAATGGCACGAAAATGTCAAGTGGCGTAAGCTTCAAGTTAAAAGTGATAAAATATTTTCTTTGATGCTTAAATGCATTAAAAAGATACATTATTCTAATTCTATATCAAGAATATTATTTTAGGGTGCTGGATGGATGTTGGTTGTGCCGCTTTAATCGTTTTTAGTCATTAACATGACTAAATATAGTTAAATATAGTTTATCATAGAAGAAATAGATGTAGGGGTGAATGGGGCACAACCTAACGCGGGGTTAGTTGTAACACGCATGGTTGAAATATTTCCACACACGCTAGCGTAACCAAATTTACGGCGTTTACTAGTTGCCATATCAACACTATACAGAGAAAAAAGTGTGGCAAAATTCAAAAACCTTTTGAAGATATCACTGAAGATTTATTTTACCATAGTAAAAGTACATTTCTGGCTGAAGTTTTTCATCTCAGTTTTTAGCATTCATTCAAAATGAGACAAGTCTGCTATTATTTTAATCTCCAATCTGTTATTTATCAGTTTAGATAGTTTATTAATGCTTGGCAAACCATCAGAAAACACTAACCACTTTCATATTCCAGTCGCGCTGATGGGGAACGTTGTAACACTGCGTTACAATCTGCCCCGCTATTATTAAACTATGTTTTTCTATGACATTAGCAATGTAATTTTCACTATTTACTTTTATGGATTTTAAAAAGAAACAGAAACAGGTGAATAAAGACTGACAATCAATGTTTAATGTTGAGAAATTATTATTTCAAGAAATGTAAAGCATTTTGGCTCATTGTGTCTCGTGTTCTATGAGAGCTGTGTTTGGAGGGAGGGAAGTGTTTTTTTTGAATGTCTAAACGTGTTTCATCTATTTGCACAAATTGTTTTCAGCTATACTGTATCTGTCTTTTGCGATCAGGGCCGTCCCTTGGTTGCAATGTGTTCATTGTGAACCTCAAAAATTAGACTTTTTTTTAATTCTTAAAAAACGGCATCGTTTTATTTGAAAAATTTAATTATTTTATTTTATTGACAAAATATTTTAGTTTGTCGTGTATATTTTTTCATTCGATCAGGCAACATTTTAAGCTGTCATATGGTCATGTTACACAGTGCCCCTCACATGTTACAATGTACCCCACCTACGGGCGTGTTGTCACTTTTCACTTCCTTTCTCTTGAGGTAAATAACAAAAAACGTACACACTGTAATTATGAAACAAAGCTACACATTTCTACTAGACAAGTGTGAAATAACGTGGATAAAAAATTATGCTCTGAACCCCACATGGATTTACACAAACTGAGAGATTCAAAAAGCGTTGTGCCCCGTGCTCCCCTATTTAAGATTTATTGATTAGATTATATTTTTGAATACATTAAATCTCACATTAGATCATCTTTGAAGAGGCGTAAGAAAAGAACATAGAAACGTTGTTTACCTTCTTGCTTCTCCTCTCTTTTCTGTTTGTGATTTTTGAAGTTTCAAATCACTGTAATCAATAAATCAACAGGCTGAAAACCATTACTTCGAATTACAGGCAACCCACCATCACTGGGAATGAGCTGACACAATCATGAAAGCAGCCTTCATTACAGCCTATTGACTAAACTGCCAAGGAGTTAAGCTGGTGAAATACTCACTAGACAAACATGTAGCATAACCACATTGTGCTGAAAGAGAAAGACATAGGAAAAGCAATAGAGAAAGGTGTGATTTAAAGCAAAATGTACATCCTCGGCTTATAGGATGTTATTAAAAACTGGACTCTGGAAGAGACGCTGAAAGAACGGTTGAACCGATGTGATCTCACGTCCTTTATTTTAAAGTACTACATGGTTTATCTAAAGTAGTTTTTCAAGAGCATTTTCAGGTATTTTGTGGAAATCTCAAGGTTTGCAGATGAAAAGAAACGATATTGACACACGCTGCACTTTTCAGGCTGTCCTCTCGGTGGCAGTGTGGTACAGCACTTCACATCAGGTTTCATCCGTGTGGCTGAGGCATCTGTGATGCTGGCATTACCGCCTTCCCCAAATACACATCCCCTTTCTCTGCCACATCACAAACCTTGGAGAAATTAATCCTTGAAATGCATTGTAAAACCTATGATTGGGCAAAATGTCTCATCAACCCAATATTATTGTTGTCCCATCATGTGTTAGCCTATTTCCTGCCAATACAACACTCCCTGAAGCGACGATCCAAGGATCCTCTCTTGAGTCCAGAATCTCTCCTACCTTTCTCGGGCATAATACAATAGAGTGTCTGTAGTCCGAGTGAGCCTTTTGGAAAGAGCAAGGGCCAGGAACTGCTAGAAACGAATGCTTTCTCTCTCTTTCTCTCAGTGTCTTTCTCACTTCCTCTCTCCATCCATTTCTTCCTCTCACACACACACTCATTCGCCCACACACATGTAAAGCAGGTCATTAGTATGCTTGTTGGTCACCTCTCTTCATCAGAAGTGTAACCAAGCTTTATTGAAAAACAAGCCAATCAGCAAGGATGTTGTCATGTGGAATTAGGTATTTTTGGACATGACTGTCACCTCACATTCTCATTTTCTTGCATAATATCTCTCGTGGACACACATACTAGCTCAGGACCCACTTTATGTGGAGGGTAGAGAATAGAAACTGAATGAAAGTAGCGTAACAAAAAGTAACAAAATGTATCATATCTGACAGCAGTTAATAAACATTGCTCTCTGGTTAGTGTTCACTAAGGCAGACATCATTGCTTCTTTTGCTCATACTTAGCTAATCTCAAACCCCAAATATTAAACTTTGGCCCTTAATGCTATCTGTCATCATTTGCACTGTAGTAGGGCTGTGCAAAATACCGGTTTAAACGGTAAACCGGTTTACACACACAGTATTCATTGTTTTTTTTTTAAATATATATATAAAAAAAAAATAAACATTGTTTACAGCAGTAACCAAGGAAATACTGTATTGCTGCTGTTCCATAATCGCCACCTGCTGTCAGGGAGTGCATTTGTGTTCTCATTTTGCCCGTCTGCTTTTTGTTTTGTTTCATGCAGATATTTTTTATGTAGCATAACTTCACAAAGTTTAGACCATTCTGTTTTTGCTTTTCAAATGTGAAATTATACAATGTAATTTACATCAAAAACTGCTCATGCTATGGTTTAAACAGTTTTTATCATGATGCTTAAGTTTACTTCACCATATTACAAATAAATCCTAATCTAATCATGACAAACTATACATCGTTGGAAACGTCTGAGACTCCTAAATAGATATTTTATCATATTTTTGTGTTACAAATTATGTAGAAAAAGTAATAGATTAATATATGTCAAGAGTGCAACTTAAAAAAATCTACATCATAACATGAGTTCTGGACTTTCTTCATTGCCTTTTTTTCCTATCACGTTTTAGAAATCGTAAGAAATTATATATCAGTTCAAAACTTAAAATCTCAAAATGTATCCTTTGAAAGGCATTTTAAAATCAGACACTGCATTACCATGGAAAATGTGCATTAAAATCATATTACAAAATGTTTTCATTCATGAATTATAAAAAATTAAGTCTGGATGGTGCATATTTTTATGTCTGTGTTTAAAAATGGGATTGACAGTTAATGGGTAAAAATGCAGTGCTTCTGAAACATTTTTGTTTAATATGATAAAGACACAGTCAGTGCAAAAACATGAAACCAGAATTACACTATAGTCCGAAATCGTGCATTTTTTGACTTGAGCCAGGCCGTTGTTTGGAGATTTTTCACATTTGAAATAGTAATATCACTAGGAATCCATTTGATCTGGAATTTTGACAAGGATTTCCGTACTGTACGCAGATTTCACATTTGAAATTTTGCAGAAATTTCGCTAATTTGACCAAACCTTAAAAACTACTTACAACTTTGCAACTACTGTACATAGCAACACCTTGGCAACTACCCACGACACTCTTGTGTAGTTTATTACGACATGAATCATCTTAAAAATGTAAGCCGACTTGCACTTTCTGAGATGCTTAAATTGATCTTTTAACATTAAATTATGATTTATGTAAATAGAAGATAGTGTATTTTATGATAGACCTAGACCACCCTGTACAGTAATGTGCTCTGTGAATTATTCAACCTGATTTCATGACCAAAACGTACCCGTGGGAACTTTTTCGCAAGGTACATACATATAGCAATGCGTAATGGATTGTGCCTTACTTGAAGGGATAGCTCACCCAGAAATTTTACTCATTATTTACTCACCCTCATGTCGTTCCAAACCCGTAAGACCTTCGTTTGTCTTCAGAACACAAATTAAGATATTTTTGATGAAATCCTAGAGCTGGTGAATTTCTGGACCTTGAACATGGTGTAGTACCCTTGCTGTCTATGGAGGGTCAGAAAGTTTTCGGATTTCATCAAAAATATCTTAATTTGTGTTCCGAAGACGAACAAAGGTCTCACAGGTTTAGAATGACACGAGAGTCAGTAATTATTAACAGAATTTTCATTTTTGGATGAACTATCCATTTAACCTAACTAAATGTTTATATCTGTAAATAGCTGCCAAGAATTAATACTGAATTTACCTGCTATGCAGGTCATCAGGTAGCGAAGGGTAAAGAAAGCTAACAATTCAAATGCCAATCAGAAAATTAATTTAAATGAGATGAATTCAATGACGCAGCTTCTCCAGCAGGGTTTTAGCATGCTGAGAGTGCGTTTTGCTTGAACGTGCTGTTAGACTGTCAGCGAAGTTTCATCTCTAAATTCATCCCCTTTAAAGCGCCGCCACTACAGCCATCAAAAACACCGCTTGTGTAACAAATTCACCGCACTCAGTAATAAATTTCAAGACAGTTACTGTCAGTCTCTCAGATCGCATGCTGTGAGCAATGTTCCCGTTTTCATGCATAATACATTGATCTCCATTTTTTGTGGGAATTGTGATAGTTTTGTGCAATAAAGGTTATAGACATTTATCTGGTTTATTTGTTGAATACCTGCCAGTTGAAGGGCCATGCAATATGCCCTGTATCCTTAAATGCTTGATGATATACACATTCAGACAGACATTTTTGGCTCTTGAATTATGTAGCTTTTATGACATATTTAAGATATAAAGGAGTTTTTTTATTCAGTCATGCCAAAACGTGTTTTACGTATGAATGCCCGTTGTTTATTGCAAATTCATCATTAAGGAATTTTTAATTTAACAGATTGCATGGATGCACAAATTAGGCATGGTTTACAGAGAAAATGGTCTAAAACAGTTCTAAACAAACATGTCAGTGGATGTTGATGTGAGACAGTGGATGGACATTTTCACCGGAGGAAGCATAACTGTTTTTCTTTTTTTTGCCAGTAGCAATGGTTAAAATGCTGTAATAAAGGATTCATTTTTTACAAACATAGCTTTTCACTTCACAAGATGTTTGTTCGACTGTAGTCATAGTTATTACTTGTGGATTATTGTGATGCTTTTATCTGTTGGTGAGCTTTTATTTCATGTATTTTTTGGCTTTTTATTTATTTATGGAACACTTCTCTCGTCGTCTTAGAGAAAACACTCATGCATTACAGCAATCAAAATCAACACAGTGTAGTAAATTACTTTAGAATCTAAGAAT